>JAPMOB010207458.1:4606-31542 GCA_029875015.1 Lepomis gibbosus
ATCATGTGGTGTAGCAGTGTCATCTGTGTCGCGGTTTCATATTTTTATTCATAATTGCAGCAGCGAGGGTGCATTTAAACCTTGTTGATCAACTCATATGTTCGCTCCAATTCTTAGTTGTGTTCAACAATAATTTCCCAAGCTCCCATCAGTGTTTTTAGCTCATGAAAATATTTTGTCCTTAATGATTACTCACAGTAAGCCCAGTTAATTTCAAGTCTTTCTTACTGTTAGCCATTACACCCCAGTTTAACCAGCTGCAAAAAGGCCCAGTGTTCACCTTTTAATTGCTAGAACCTGTTCTTAACATTTGAGCAAAATGGCAAAGATGATTCCACCTTGTTTGTGTGCTTCAACGACCAGAGCTGCTGTGAGATAAAGTGTTCACGTTGTTTCTTTTTAAGGAGCATTTTTGAGGCCCAAATTACCACACCTCAAATATGCCGCTGTTGTGAAAACTGTAAACTTCCATATTTTGCCATCCCTGGGGATGAAGAGAGGCTGTTCAAATGTCTGTTTCTGACTGATACCATTCAATTCACAGGTACAACACAAAAGACTATAGGAAGCATCTAAAGGAAAACTGCAATGCAAACTTCATAGTATATACTCGCACCTTGGTGATAAGTCATCAAAGTATTAAAGAACTATATATATTATTTTTTTTATAAATTTCAAGAAAACTATGTGGCAATGTAGTGTGAGCATGTGGTGACCTATCAACCTACGTAAGTGTCAGGCACGACTGTGTGTCTAGTTTGATATGTCATGGCTTTGTACACCTCAAACGCCAGACTCGCTGTGTGTTGCTCCGGTTTGCCTTAGTTTATACTATATTTGATGATGTTTGTATCCTGGGTTTTAGGTATTACTGCTAATTATTGCAGTGGCAAGCTGTTCAGGCAACTGTCAGTTGGCTTTCACTGGGTACAAGAAACAAGTGACAGTGGGTACAGAACAAGGTTATAGTTAACAAACAACAAACAAACAAAGTTATTTTTTATTTTATAGGCCCTAAATAAGCCTACATTTTGAGTGGATATGAAGCCGCGGTAAATGACGTTGCCGGGCAGCTGATCTGGCCAGACCAGCAGTTCAGCGGTGCGCTGTGATTAGCCGATAGGCACCTGTTGGTGAGCCGCGGATGTGTTATGCTTTATCCTCCGCGTGAAGAGCTGGCATGCTGCGTGTTGTGCGGCTGTCCTGCCACAATTGCGTTATTCGTGGATCAGCTTAGCTGGTGAGACCCAGGTAGGGATAGGCTATGTAGTTAGTGGGATTTAAACATGTTTTCTTATCTTTTATACATACATATGTACAAAATAATATGAATGCAATAACTGTATAGAGTTATGTTTAGTTTGGGTTGTAGGTAACATTAGTGATTCACTGTCTTGGTGGTTTTCTTTTCCTTGTTTTGTTTTCCCCTGATGGTCTGGCTTAGAGCACATCTTGCATGTGGCATAAACTTGCCCCTTTCCCACTGTTTGGGAGCTCTCCTAGCACTGGGTTAACATGTCTGCTGATCACTATATTTACTGCATGTTAGCTAGTGTCTGTTTTATGGGGTCATTGATATCTCAGCCTACCGGTCTCTTACCGGTCACATTGTTTTAATACCTAGGTTTTGATTGATAAAGGTTTAGATTTTAACATAACTGCTTTCCAGTGAGACTTGCCTTCACAGTGCTAGGGACCTGTTGTTTGTGACTCCTACACTATCTTCCAATTTTTTAGCTGTTCTTCAATTGTATTTCACCTCCATTTATTGCATTTCACCTATTTAACCAAGAATGATAGAGCTAGAGACTGATTTAATGAATTTCTTGGGACCACTGGGTAGTAGGATTAGGGTAGTTAGCTCTGCAGACCCCTTTACTGTATAAACTACACTTAGAACAGGCCGATATTGAAAGCTGGTATGTGTGTGGGCCATAAAACCGTTTCCTAAATGGATTATGTTAATAAAATAGATTTGTCTCAAAGTGAACATGTAAACAATTGCACATCATTAAATATTTGCTGCTGGAATGTGCAACTCTTTCAGCCACCTGTAAACAGAGAAAGTGAGAGAGAATAAGCATGTGTGTTTCACTTTGCTCATAATCTGCAGTAATTCCAATGTAGCATATTCACATCTAGTTTATCCCTTTACCAGCACTCTTTAATTCTAACCAAAGCTACAAGAAACCATTTCTCCTCTGTCTAAATCACGCTGTTTATGATACAGTGAGCTGCTGTTGAATGCATCAAATACATGACTGTCTACAACGAGGACTTTGAGATTTCATTTAACTAACGTTATAACTACAACCGGAGCCGTTTCGGCTCTCACTACAGCGTTTCACATCTACAACGTCACAAAAAGAGGAGCTACAGGAAGCAGTGTTATTTCCTTGTTCAGCTCACCTTTATTTACATGTCCTGCGGTTTAATCATTTAGACTATAACTGCAGACAAGCGGCTCGCAGATATATAGTATACGTCAAACTATAGTTTAATGGCTTATTAGCGTTAGCGCTCCTCCACTGATAAACACGGCATTAGCGTTGTGGCTAATTTAGCAATGGGCAGCGTAAGCTGCTGTAACGTTATTTCAGAGAATATTTAGAAGTGATGAACTAGGGACAAATGTGGACTGTTCACTAGAACTGATACACTGTTAAAGAATAAATCTACAGTTAGTTATGCCTACCGTACTGTAGGTAGGTGAAAAAACTAAACTCGACTGCAACTAAGCATCATGCGGCAACAAAGTCCAAAACACTAGAACTAAAACTAAGGATTTTCAAAAACTAAACTAGCAAACCTGTGAAAAACTAAGTAAAACTGAACTTGAAAACAAAAAGTCAAAAAGAAATAAAAACTAATGAAAAATCCCAAACTATAATAACCTTGGTACAGGAGCTGTGCCTGTCTACACATTGTCCATGTCAAGGTTGCAGGTCTGTTTTTTTTTGGAATCGTAGTTCTATCCAGCAGAGGCCATGCTGGCTCTAATGCTGTGCCTCTCAAAGAGGGGCTGCACTTCCCACAAAGACCGGCAGAACGTAAAGGGTTCAGTTAGTTGAGAGAATTGGTGCTGCAAAAATATGTTCTGACTTGTTCACTAGCTACTGGTTAGAAATAGAGATGCTATTGTCATTGTAAGTGGTGTGTATGTGAGATCCCCTAGGAACTGGATAATAGAACCATGCATATGTTTTTTCTAAAGATGTATGTACTGAATTACAGTGCAGGTACAATTGCTACTCTTCTGGGATGCATTTTGTTCCTCACTTACCTTCACATCAACCCCAGCCTGAAACAGGAGTACTGAGGAAAACCGTACTCTGTTGGATCTGTTCTGGATTAATTTAAATCTGTCTGTCCGCAACAGTCTACATTTTAATACACTAATTTCTTTATGAAATATTAACTGATCTTACACTAGTCACTTGTCTTTCAATATTGGTTATTTAATTGTTTTAAAGTCTACACAACTGAAATATTCTCTTTTTATCTGTTTTGGAAAAGAGGTACAAGAAACTAGACCTAAATACATAGAGTAGTCTGTTCAGGTAATTACTTAAATCGGGAGAAGGAAGCCATCAGAAACCCTTGAAACCCGTCACTGGAAAGACACTAGTTGAAAACTTAGTATTTCCTATGGTATTTTTGATTTACTGGTCTAAAATTTTCTTTGCACTGAAAACACATACTTTACTTCGTCTCATTGTGTCTCTTCTATGCGTGTCTCAGAATAGTTCATGGCTTACAGCAAAAATCCTTTAGTTTTGTACTATGGCTATTTTGGAGTTGCTGGGATTCAAGCAGCAGAATCTCTGAGTCATTATTTACTTCAGAGGCTGGCAGTTCACCACAAATGAAATCAGATTATTAATATTCAGTCTGCTCTTATTGCTTTTGTAACTGTTAGATTCTTTTAGGTAAATATGTTCGCTTAGTTGCGTTGTCAGTCAATTTTATCTGTTAAATACTTCAGTGTACTAGGTTAATGAGGATTCAACTTAAGAATTGCAATCAAAATCTGCATTCATAACAAACAACCTCTTCTGAATGATGAGACGCCCATTTACCCTTGAAACATGATATATAATTCAACGCTTATGTAAATAGATAAACATTAATATATGTAAAGACAAAAACTTGTGATGGCAGTGTAATGTCCCTATGTCATGAGTCATTCAGCCAGCCTCATTTAGTTTTTAATCATTCCTTGACCGACGGGTTTCAGCTTTTTATGACTAAATAGCATTCTTGTCATTCCAGGGCAGCGTAGAGGATTATTGTTACAGATAATGTCTAGGACTAGATGTCCTTGAGGCCTCATTCTGAAGCTAAAGCTATAAAAAGTGTGCCCTCGCATTCACATTTCAATGAGACTTTTCCCTTCTAATCCTGATAAAGAACATATGGCTTTAACAGGCTGGGCTCACAATCAGTGTCACAAACCCATCAGAGCCACAGCTATGTGCTTCTGTCATCTGCTTAAAGCACAGTGTAATTCAAATGTGGAGACCTGACAAACAGCTTTTATTTTAAAAAGTATATATTAATCATTTGTTTGGTGCAAACTAATTTCTTTGCTCCATTGACTGTGTCTTAGCAAATGGTGTAGTGCCTTTAAAATACAAATGGCAATACTTGACTGATGGCTATGGTAAATGTTTCCTATCCACCCGAAAGGGTAATGATTTTCGGGTTGTCAGGACGTTACAGAGAGTTGTTATGTTATAGGACTTCATCTGTGATAACGGGAGCTGGTTGAGTTACATTTACGTCATGGTCACCTAAACAAAAGGTGTCTCTGTACAGCACTTCAGTGCCACAAACTCTAAAATACTCAAACCATCACTTTTTGTTTGACCAAATTATTTATAATTTAAATTATTTTTGTGTTACATGGATACAAAATAATTCCAAACTGTACTGCACGTCATACCTTGTATGTAATTTAAAAACTGACTTAGATTTACTGCAAACAAGCCCAGCTTCTTGTGTAATTCGGCCTCCTGTTCTTCTTTCCTCAGGTTGGTGACATCGTCATGGTTACACGGATGAACATCAGTGGTCAGTGGGAGGGAGAGGTGAATGGACGCAGGGGTCTCTTCCCATTCACCCATGTCAAAATCATAGACCCCCAGAATCCGGACGAGAGTGACTGACCTATGAGTTCGACTGGACCCTCTTGCCAGTATCGCCCTGTACCTGAATGTGCTGGCTCTCATACACCTTTCCCGCCAGTGTCATCATGGTTACGTGCTTGCCTGCTTGGGGGGCTATACAGTGATAGCGACCCCTCTGTTGTTACCAACCGTTGCAAGGCTTTCTGACTGTTTACAGCTTTGGACATTGGATCCAAACTAAAACCTGACCCCCACTTCTCCCTGTTCCCTTTTCCCATGTCTTGGTTGGCTGGGCAGTGTTTTTGCATTTTTTGTCCTTTTCACTTCCAGATCACTGGGCATCAGTATGTGTGTGTCTGTGTGTGTGTGTGTGTGTGTGTGTGTGTGTGTGTGTGTGTGTGTGTGTGTCTGTGTGTGTTCATAATAGATATTCGCCACATTACATCACAACATGTCTGTTTTGTTTTTTAAATTTGATTTCTCTGAATATTTGTTAAGTTTGAAGTCTTTAGGACTTTAAAACGTGTTGGTGTGTGTTTGTTTTGTTGATGTAAGGATATTTGTACGAAGTAGGGAAAAGCAATATCCCTATGGACTTGGGAGAGCACTGAGGCAATGAGGAGCTAACCAGCCAGTCAAATGTTAATCCTCCAAACAATCAAGTCACTGTTGTACCTTAACCATCATACAAGCAAGCGCACATGCACACATTTACTGGCCATGAGTGATTCAGGTTGACAGGTTTTTGATCTGTATGTGTGTGATATGTGCCTGGAGTCAGGAGGAAGCAGGAGCGATGGGTTTGTGGAGGATATAGCTTGGTAGGATATACTTAGATCCCATGATCCCATCCGCTCTTAAACCT
Source organism: Lepomis gibbosus (assembly GCA_029875015.1). NCBI lineage: Eukaryota > Metazoa > Chordata > Actinopteri > Centrarchiformes > Centrarchidae > Lepomis > Lepomis gibbosus. The sequence continues at coordinate 10,601 of JAPMOB010207458.1, forward strand.
GGCACATGTCTGGCTGCAAAGACGTATTTATCTTTTGTTAATAAGACATGACACGGCCATATGTGATTTTATCATTTTCTTATTTGTGCCACATGATCAACTTTTCTTTTTGTTTTTTTGTTTTGTAATTTGTGACATTGAGAAGATGTATGGTTGAGGGTTAACTTTGCATGTCCACTTGGTACCTCCCTTTACTGTCCTTCGCATTATTTTGTACTTACAGGACATTGCTTAGAGATTAGCAGGTTTTTAGTGTCAACAGTAACAAGCACTAGAAGATATATTTCAACTTTCTGCATAGGAGTGCAAAGCTTTGAACAGGTTTTCAGAAGTCAAATATCAATGGCATTAGCCCTGGGCAGCACTTCCCACAAGCATCTGAGAACAAGGCTAGCTAAAAAAAGCAGTGTCGGCACAAGGACTGAAGGCTTTCCACTATGAGAAGCTCTACGCTCAGTGGAGTATGTCAGGAAAGGAGGAAATGTCTCAACAAGCCAATGAGATCCCATCGATGCCTTTTTCAGAGAGTAAGATAAATGCATCTTTTAGCGCATGCAGTCCCCTCTCAAACCTTGTATTTTTAATGTAATGTTACTCCTGTCAGTTTAGGATTTCAACCAGCTTTCTTGCTTAAGTATTTGGCCCGTGCACAGTTTTTCTCTCTTTATGCAAACAGACTATTGGAGTGGTGGAAAGTATCTTTATTCATACTGCGCTGCAACCAATTCTATTTGATCATTAGGAGCCGAGGATTATACAGTTGTGCAAACAGTGTCGACCCCCAGATTTCTGCTGTAAAAAGGAACCATTTCACCCCCATCTCTCCTAGTGCTTTCTGTTCAAATCATTGTTCGGCCCTTCATTCAGTAATATTGTGCAGCTTTTAGTTTTATCCCAATTTAGCTTTATTTTTGTTTTTCTTTTGTTAGTTTATAGTCAGCTATTAAATCATACATTTTTGTTGAAATGAGTGGTGTTGTTAAACAAAAGTACCTAAAGTGACATTTACAAAAGGGAAAAAATGCCTGCTGGTTGCCTCTGTGCATGACCTCTTGGCCATGGAGATGGTTCTCCTTGGCCAAATGCTGCTTAATGTCATTTATGTCCTTAATAAATAAAGGTTTCTGTTATTTTAATCCCTCCTGGTCTGTGCAAACAAACCAGTGTGGGTTTTCCTCATCAAATGTAATGAAATCTACTAATTAAGCAATACACCCTGATTTTCCTTTCTTTGAGGTGAGCTTTTCTCATGCTTCTGAGTTGTTTTGTAATGGCAGTATTACTGTGCTCTCATATTCTAGGAAAGCCTGTCTTTTACTTAAGAATTGAAAATTGTGCCTTTTATTTTCTTAAACCATTTACATGTGTTAATATTCCCCACGGTTAACACCTGTGCTGGTATTGACCCTTTATGTACAGAACAAGTAAATAAAATTTACGTCTACTTCTTTAAATTGCTTCGTCTGGTATCTCTGTCCTCTATATGTTGTCTTTAAGACACCAATGGGTGTGTATGGACCTGTTTGCAGCAGCCTGTCGTCACAGGTTGTGTATCTAGAGCACAGGACAGTTGCTCTTGCTCTAATTTTTGACAGTTCCAGTTTTGATTCTGGCTGCGCCCAGGAGAAAGGAAGCAATTAATGAATTTTAATGAAGTGCTAATTAAAGACTGTCAGCTGAACTACAGATGGGGACCGGAAAACTTTTCAAGGGCAATGTTTCAGATGGGCATGTTCTGTGACTGTCTGTTCAGCACTTTTCAACCTAGGCACAAACCACGGGCATACATGCATCTATAGTAAATGTATGACTGTAGAATGCTACAATTCTACACAGATAGCAAGTCTTCATATGTAGCATGTCTTGAGACTGCTCACTCATTGATGATCCACAACAGAAGTGATGTTTTCTTATGTGTTTTTTGGGACAATGGGTGAATGGATAGAAAATATAGGAAGTCACAGGAACAGAAGTTCAAATTGAAATCACAACTTATGCTCATGGTGTTCAGGTAAAAATGCAGATGATGAAATCAAAGCAGTTCTACATTTCCAGTTTAAAATAAAATTCAAAACACTAATAGATAACTTAAGCATTGAATAGCAGAGAATTTATATAATTTCCTTAACCATCTTCCTAAACTCTTCTGTCTCAGTCAACCAGCACCCAAAACCCCATCCCCTAGAAGTCAAAAGACTGTGTTTTGACTTTGTTCTATGATCTTTAATTTTAGTTATTTTCAAATTACGTCTGCGTATTAAACTGTGTATTTAGTTTACGTTACCTCTGGATGCCTTGTGCATTGTGTGTGTACCAGGTTAAAGTGCCATTAAAGCCAATCAATGTATTCCTCTGGACTGTAATAGGCGCTGCAGTGAGAAAGAACATAATGAATCAAATGTAGCTGACTCTGACCTCTCCTCGGGGAACAGTGTATTACAGTGTGTGTGCGTGTGTGTAAATGGATGTGTGGTGTGGTCGATGAAGGCCTTTCTACAGTGCATTACCACCACCGCCCTCAAATAAGCTGTAGAACATTAGACCACAGAGGTGAATGAACAGTGAATCTTTGCTGTCTGAAAATATGAATTTAAAAAAATTGATACGCTGAAAAAGAAACATTTTGTCAATAGTGGCATTGAATTAATTTAAAGGTGGGGGAAGTGATTCTGGAGAAATCCAATACCATGACCAACACCATGATATAGAGCGAACAGTAACACAGCAAGTAACGTAACTAACATTAGCTCAGTTGTCAGTTAGCAAACTATTGCTACTGATGCTGCAGGAAAGCTAACATGCCGAGAGGACAAGACTAGAGCTAGCACACCAGATCCGGCTTACAACTCCGTTGCTACTATAGCTACACAACAGCATGTCTTGGCAAACTAGAAAGTATTCGTAGGCAAACAATTTAAAATTACCTAACACAAAATGGCTGGAATAGTGTGGCTCGGTCTAAGCCACTTTGTTTACCATTTACAGAGCCAGGGCTGCAGGGCTGTGTACAAACCATTGACTGTATAAAAAAACAAACACCAGATTTTTTTTTGGCACACACGCAGAACAGACAGCTAGTGGATCATGAGGAGTTATTCACTGAATCTGACAAAAAAGACCTGTTTTGGATTAGAATTGCATACCCCATAAGATCCCTGGACATGTGAACTTGCAAGTGCCTTGTTGTTTGGCTGGACTTGGAACTTGTGCTGAACGATTTTGAGAAAATATGTAATTGCAATTTTTTTGACTAATATTGCACTTGTGACATGATTTGCAATATTGGAGGGAATGTTAATCTTTACCTAATTATTGTCATTTTCATTGAAAAACAGATTAAAATTAATTATGGTGTGATTTTTATGGGGATCTGTACCCAGACAAAGATGCTTTTTAAAAGTTTGAACAATATAATGTGTAGGCCTGGACATCTCTACAGCATGCCAATATTGTATTAAAAACTGTATTTTGACACACATTTTGCCTTTAACAAATATTTCACCTGCGATTTAAAAATTGCAGTAGGCCATATTGCGATTTTGATAAGATATCGATTACTTGTTCACCCCTACTTTGAACCCACCATTTTTCTGTTTATGCCCCCAGCTGTTTACTGAACCTGCTGAGGCATCAGTGACTTTGGAGCTGTACCTGCTCTCACACAGAAAATAATTGACACCATCAGGTTAATCATAATGTTCATAGAAATTGTGCTAATGAACATGAACTCTTAATATTATTGCTGTATGTTAGTCTGCATGCTGCCTTTCTTAGGTTTTTGTCATTGAATCAGTGTGAACATGTTCCAGAGCGCCAAATTTTTTATTAGTTGTTGAAAAGTAGTCATTGTGGACAAGATGTAAGCCCATTAATTCAACAGTAAAGTGATTGACACAGTCAAGCATGGAATTTAATAAGCCTTTTGTGCCTATACATATTAACTTTATCCAGCAGATTGTTCCAAAGACATTTTTATCAAGGACTTCTTTTGCTTGAACTGGCATTTTTTCTTGATGTTTTAAAGTAGCTCTACCATGATATTGTCTAAGTAACAGAACAGAACTCAAGAACGCTGGGGACTCTGAACAGCCTTGATTAAATGCTCACATGCCCTTTGGTACTGGAATTATAACTCGAGCACACTAATTGACCCCTATCTGTGGTCTATAATTTATTTTATAGCGAGGTGAGAGGAATTCAGGATGAGCTATGTGGGTGACCCAGATGACCCAGGCTACCTCAGGAAGACCTGGAGGTTAAAACAACCATCCTGTAAGCCAACATGTCTGGTTTATAGTGTCATTTAGAAACAAGTTGACAAAAAACAAATCTGCTCCAAGCTGGATACCATTTAAGATTTTGCCTCCTTGTATATACTCTTTTACAGTGATGTTTAAAAAGTGCGTAATGTAAAACCACGGCAGTTGATGTGGTCTAAAAAAAATCCTTTGCAGTGTGCTCCCTCAAGCTTTATAAATGTCCCAGATATGGCTTTCCCCTCTTTCTTGCTCTCTCTCACATAAAACATTTACAGCACAGACGTTCCTGCCTTCTGCTGGGGAAACTATGCCAGACTATGATGGTAATTCCACACTAGCTGTCTGTCATCACTTTATCAGGTCAGGCTCACTGCTCTAGGATAGTCTCTCACCGCTCCATTGTTCTCACTTTTTCTCTTCCATATATGTGCTGTTGCATGATGCTTGCACTCAAACTGTTCAGATACAGCTGATGAAGACATTGTTGGTGTTCTTGTGACATTTGATAGCTGAATTCTCAGTTAGTTGTAAAACAGCAACGGATTAGTAGAGCATCAGGGTCCCACAGAGAGTGTAGTTCCATGACATTACAGCCTTGTTTGGATTCATTGGAAAGTGTGCTGGAGAGTAGCGAGCTGCATGTCCATGTGTTGTTGGTGGTAACTGGAACTATGGTTGCACCTTGGCAGGTCAATATGAATTGATTTTCAAGTTGTTTTTTGCCACACTGGGCTCTGTAGATGGCAGTGTTAATTTATTGGGCCGTCCACCACCTCGGTCCAGACTGAAATAGATTATCCCAACAACTTCTAGATGGATTGCCATAAAATATTTGTAGAGACACTCATGAGGATTACTTTTTTCTGTAGCAACCATGAGGTTTGGTACAGACATTCATATTCATGGAACCCTATGCCTCTGCTGTTCTTTGTGTTTAATGCTAACTAGCAAATGTTATCACGATAAACTACATAGTAAACATTATACGTCAGCATGATAGCATGCTGATGTTAGCCTTTTGCTCAAAGCGCCACTGTGCCTAAATACTGCCCCACAGAGCCTCTAATGTGGCTGTAGATTCTTCTTCTAGTCTTGTTTATGGATTTGGGGCTCACATTCAAATGTATTTATCACAGCCTAACCCATTAAGAATCAGATTAGCGGCATGTCCTTAATCATCGTAAAAGGATTCCTAAGTGCCAGACAAGTGTATTTGTTGCTGCTCAACTCCATTTTATTGGGATAAAACTTTCCTTAGCATCTAAACACCAATATACAAATTTGTCAATGTGACTCGTCTTTTTTCACACAGTGTTGAAAAAAAAGTACATTTTGTGATGCACTAAATTCTTTTCAGTCATTTTGCCATTTTTATACTATACTGTGTCCAAAGCAAATCCATCTGTCAGCCATAGATGAGCACTAGATCAATATAAGAGGAAAACCTTTGGCTTTTCAAAAAAAAAAACAATTGATACCTCAATATGATACCCTCACCATCTTATTAAAGTTCTTTTAGAGTACATATGAGTATCTTTTCATCATACCTGCAGATTCAATTTCACACTTATTTCCCAGCTGACTAGATACAACACAATATATATACACATACTGCGTCTCAAAACACATAATGTATCAACTTTAACCTGGACAACCGTGCAAGCTCAAACTGAACTTGCATGTGTGTGATCCACTTCAGGTGAATAAAATTTTAATCCCGTTAAACTGACAAAACTTAAAGTGACCCCCCACATACAATACAAGCTTTTGGAAATATATGAAACTTTATACACAATTATACACTTTTAACACAAAGTACTGCAGCGGCCCGTCAGCTGCTGGCCCACTCATATTAACAGCATTCCTTGAAGGCTTTAGTGGGTTTATCTTCCATTGGTGGTGTCACAGTTGCAAATGGTCAACGTTCACCAACAAGAGTAGGAGAAGAGCGGATACTGACTCCAATCCGCCGCATGGCTATGGTGGTGGGGATGGTGGTAGTAGCCATGTTGGTGGCCGTTGTGTTCAGCTGTGGCAAGTGGATGAGAGGGAGGGTGGATGGGGTTGTATGCTGTATCTACATCACTGGAAGGCAATGGAAATCTGGCGTACTCCGTAGGTCTGGAGAACAGATAAAGACATAGTCATGCTTACTGCCTGTGCATCTTTAAGTAGTCAAGGAGTCTCTGAGTTTATAAAATTGTGAAGTGCATGGATTTACTCATTCCTGCTTCCTGTTGTTACATTCAAATGTTATGAATTTTTTTCCTGAACTAAGTCTCATTAGATTTGATTTCATCCTGGGTATCTTAAGTTATACCTGTAGGGCTGATATGCTGTGGATGCAGGCACCATCTGTTCTTCACAGCTGTAGTCATACTCATGTAACTCCGGGGGCTCAGCGTGTAGACTCTCCGATGGGTCCTGCTCCAGCGCCCAGGCTGAAAGGTGACCACCCTTCAACAATGGCTGTGTGGAGGCCTGATTCTTCACTGCCTGCACTGACTGAGAGGTGGAGGGCATCCTCTGCAGGCCTAAGAGGGAATCACAATGTTTAATAGGATCTCATACAAGTATAAGGACAGTGGCATGTTGATTTAATACCACTAGGAATTTTATCTTTTGCCGTAGTATGATTTCATGCAAGCTGTAAGAGTAAAAACTGTACTTAGTTATGTAGAAACTTACCTGGGGGACTGCTGCAAAGAGCTTTCCTGTCCTGCATGGCTCTTTTTGCAGGAGGGCTTCTGTTTGAACGACACCTATGAAAGTATAAAATTGTAAAGCATTTTTTACACTGTTCTGTCCATTCAGATTTCATTTTCACTGTTGGTAATGTCCATACTAACTTACACCAATAGGAAATAAAAATTGTTTTAGCAACATATGGTGATTACAAATGTCTACAACAAATATAAGTATTTCATGTTAAAAGATTTAACTTAAAGATGCACAGATTTTAACAGATAACAATGTACACAAACTATAATTACTTTGTTAAACATGGAATTCCTACCTTTTACTGTGGGAGTGGGTGCCCCCCTCCCTGAATCCCTTAGCAAAGGGGTTGTGGTCAATCTTCAATTTAGTGATCTTAAAAAAGGAAAGGAAAGATAGTTGTCAAACTAGGTGCAGAGTTTTTGTCTCAGTCAAACAGAATTATTGTTTCTTCTGTGTCAGGTTAATATGTTGCAAAACTGATGTGTTTCTACCTTTGGGTTTTGGTAAGCGGTCACTGCAGTGAAGGTCGTCTCTGGGAAGGAGAAGGTCTGAAATGGGCCCCAGCGGACAGTGTAAGGACTGTCTGCCTGGCAGACATGGAACCGGGGGTAGTAGCGATGCATGGAGTGCAGGATGATCTATTGAGTAAAAAGAGTAGAGTGAGCAAAACACACATTGGGTAAAGTGAAATATAAACATAGCATGGTATAATAATTTGCGTGTTCAATGGTGTCTTACATGGCCGTGTTGGTCCAAGGTGTTGTTAGTGAGCTTCATCTTGAGAAAAGACAATGACTGCTTCATCCAGTGGCTTCCCGGGGCAGGGGAGTCTGGGTGCATATATGTCCGACACTGGGGCTGGGGCTCTGCCTTCCCTGCGACCTCCCACTGTTCCTTTTTCCACTACAGAGAAATTGGGGAAGGGAGGGATGAAAGGTTGCGAAGTGTAAGACTCTGAGGACATGTCTGATTAATCAGAAGTCCTCATGAAGCATGAAATGCTTTTTCCCCCACTCAGCGAGAGAGCTGTGGTGCATGAAAATGTCTTTGTTGTCAGGATATATTAGACTGCTGTAAAGAACTCCCTGTGTTACAATTTACAGGCAATTATTTATCAGAAAAAACCCACTCTGGACAAATATACCACCACCAAAAACTCTCTTAATACTCTCCTACAGTACTTTCCCTTTATTATGCACCTAATTGTTTTCACGTGTGCCCTAAAAGCAATATCTGTGACCAAATGGGCCACAGCAGTTGATGTAAGAGCCATTGAATGTATGGATGGCTGACTGCTCCTCATTCACAGATTGCGAATAAGGAGGGATGCTAATTGATTGGGCTTCCAGCCGAGAGTGCACAAACAGGAAGGCTTTGATATGCAGCGGTGAATGGCCCAGAGTGGGCAGGCCAATCTGTCTGGCTGCAGACTGCTATGTTTTACATACTGCAATCTGCTGCTTTTTGTCTCCAGCAAACCACACAAACTGTTGAAAACAATGTAAATCAAGAAGTTAAAAAAGCTCATTCATACCAAATGAATATGTTGTGTCTGAACCCCAAAGGAGTGCAACAGTGTATACTTCTCAGTGTGTTTTGCATAATGCATTTACCTTGTATTTGAAGCTGTCTGCAGGAACCATATCTACCATGACAACATAATTGGCAAAAGGTTGGAGCCCAGAAAGACTGATGCTGCAGTGTGGAAACATTCTCCTGAAACAAATACACAAAGTCAGTGAATGGTTTAAATGTTTTTGCAAAGCGCTGGAATCAAATCCTGTGAGCGCTCTCTGCTCTACAACCTCAGCACAGGAAAATTCCCGTAGGTGTTGGTCTATATGATACATTTTACAAATCACTGTTGGTCTTTTTAGGAAGCAGAGAAATACAAGTATGTGGATTATTAAGTTTTAATTCAGTGGCTGGCTAACTGTGCAGGCGCTGTTACCTTCCATGCTTTGTTATAATCATCTCTGTCCCGATGCTGTGAAAGGACTTCCAGAGATCTGCGTTCTCCAGAGTCATCCTGATACAGCCTTGCTGGTATGAGTCAGCTGCTGGAGGGGACCTGGACATGCTTAAATTCGATTTGGAGTCTGTGGAGAAACACGCATGTTCTGCAAAAAATTAACACATATTTATAGAACATATGCCTGGTTTATTGCAGTATGGGATTTATAGGAGTAGCAGAAGAGACATCTTTTCTCTCTGTGAACAGCTAAAATGTTTAACGCTGAGATATACCAGGATAGTTTTGCACATTCTAATTTTATTCTCAATGTTTCCCTTCTAATGTTTCAAATATTAATTTAATTGCACAATTTCTCATGCTCTGGAAGAAATGTCTTTTTTGTGATAGAAAGTAATGAGAAATAAGGCAAAGTAAGACCTCATTAAGAGTTATTGCATGGCAATCTTGCATTTGTGACTTATGTTCCTACAGCCCAAAATGAACACATCATTACTGCGTATGTTTTATCATTAGTAATTCCAGTGTAACACATGCATGCTCATACAGAATAGTTTGATGTAACAAGGTAACACTTACCAGAGATGTGCTGCATGTTGCTGTGTCCTCTTGTTGTCAACACCAACCACAGAACTTTTAAGACAAAGTGCTGCTTTCAGGTGTTCTAACACTGAAGTCCAATACATGAGGGGTCTCTATCCTTGAAAAGTCTGAGCCTTGAACTTGATTGGTCATCACAGAAAGGGTGGGGTCTAAACAGCCAAGGGGGTGTCAGAGTAGACTGAGGGGGCAGGTGAGAATATTACCTGATGCCGAAGTCTAGTTCTAAACAAACTCAGCTGCCCTACTAAACTGGGGTGAAAGTCTTTCGTCATAAGATCTGTAAAGTCTCATGCTTACCATTTTGGTAGTTTTCGATCACAGAGCAAGACCCGTGCAAAGGTGACCATGAAAGGAAAGTTTTAAGTTTATCTTTAATTAAAAACATATGGAGGATAATCCAATAAAAGGGAACATAAATATATATATAATACCTTGCTCTTACTCTGTTTTGCATGGTTGTTGTTCTTACCACTTTTAGGGAAACATTCACAATGGCTTCTATGATTTTGCAGATATAACCCAAAGACTAAATAGTGTACCTAAGACCTGATTCAGATGAATCTAGTTGTGCTCAGTGTTCACCACACTATGCATGTACTATGCCTGAAATAAGGGGGGAGGGGGGAGAGCAGACAAACAGTCCCTTTCTGGCTGCTTTGGTTGTGTATTGAGAACAGGTCGGAAGATTACTGAGGTGACTGGAGTTGGGGTGTAGCTTTGACAATAGCGGACAATGCTGCTAATCCAATGAGGCCATTCGGCCCTGCCCCCCACACCTTTGTACTACCTCTAGTACCCTGGGAGGAGAGCGGGCCCTCTGATGGAGCCAGCAGTTAGCAGCCCGTTCACATGAAAGACTGATGGGAGGGAGGGAAGAGCAGCAGTCTGGACTTTAGAGGACAACGTTCAAAACTTTACATCCCAATGAATGTTCACCCTTCATGAATTTCAATGTCTATTGTTCAAACTCACAGAACTTCATTTTAAAGTCTAGTGGAGAGCTCAAATTTTCAAAGATGTCAAATAATGTCAGGCTGAATTTTGGCGAAATGTGTATAAAATAATGTAAAAAAACAATAAACATCTTCAATATTTCCATTTGCTGGAGCCATAAAAAAGATGGATTCTTAGAGGTTTGAATATTCCCAACAGTGTGAACATCATATAGCTTCAATGAAGAGTTGGAACCAGCTGATACAGAATATGAATCTTTCAGACAGCGAGGAATTTTGTACACTAAAGCTACTTAAGGAAGCAAGGAACAAAAACTAGCTAATCAAGACAAAAATATCTGCAAAAGGATTATGATTGTTTACTTACTACAAGAAAGGAAGAATGTCGTATTTCTTTTTTAAAAAAAGAAGAAGAAAAAGAGTTAATTATTTAGCTGATTTGAATCTATCAGCATTCTTCAGAAACAAGTGGTGGTGATACAATGGTAAACTCAAACTATAAAACAAACTAATAGTGAATAGTGAGTAAACAAGCTTTTTGGACATAACTCAGCAAACCAGTTGTCCACATTCTATTTATATGGCAGGCACTCATGCACTGACTTTCTTTGGGGTTTGGGGGGGGGCATAATTGTAAATCTGCCCTAAGTTAGCAACAGAGTGGCATTTGAGCAAACCAGAGGAGCAATTGGGGTGAGCTAAAATGTCCATATGGTCACATATGAAGCTCACGTGAGTCTTCAATCAAACTTTTCAGCTACACTGGCCTGAGCACTCGCCCATTCCCTAGGAGCATGCATAGAAATGTGTTAATCTGAGGTCTGACATGGATATTTGTTTGATCTTAAGACTTTATAGGAAGAGACTCAGATAAGCCTTGCTTTTGCTTTTGAAAAAACTAAAGCAAACGTGATTTAAATCCTCTCAGCCTTCAAAATTACCAAAAAAAATCAAAGTGGTGAATGCTTTGGAATATAGTTCTCATTCTTTAATTTGTTTTGAGTGCTTTATACATGCAAGTTATCGTTATTCATCTAATGTGATCCAAAATATCAAGTCTCATAGGTGTTGTGGTTCAATGTGTTTAATAATGTACATAGTGGACAGTATTATCATATTATTTGCCCGAACAGAATGATCAACCTCTCCTGATTTTACAGCGCTCTTACACAAAGAGCGGCTCGCTGCCTTTATGAGGCCTTTTCCTCTCCAAAAGCAGGCATGTTGAAACATTTCTCCTCTACTTGAATCAACTTCATGCTTCAAGGTGGAATTCAGTCTGTTCCTGCCCACGGGGCATGTGTCACCTCTGCAACTATACTACAAAGTCAAGTTCATATAGGAAAAAAAAGATATTGCTAACATCTGCTTCTGCTAATGGTGTTTTAGCATGATTGGGCAGTGCTGGATTGGGAATGCAAAATGTTTAACATTTGCTTCACAGTTTTATACAGCAATTTGCACTCAATCCGACAGTAGACTGTGGGTAGAAGCCAATGACGCTGCAGATGTATGTGTCAGTAGCATTTCTCCTGCATCACACGTGATTCTTATCTTGTTTCTGTAATGCATCAGTTCTGCTGCAGTAAAAATATCTCTTGGCACAGGAAATGTTGTGGTTTCAACAGTTTTGAAAAGTTAGTTGAAGCTGCAGCTGGAAGATGCAGTGCATGACCCTGGTGGTGATGGTGGTAGTCTGGGGACGTGGCTCTGTTCACCGCTTGGTGTAAAGTGGGTGACTGAGTGGGTGAGATGAATGATATTATCTCCTCCTTCAAAAACTGAAAGGTAGCCTACTCCCAAGCAAGGCATTTCATTTCTTGGAAAAGAGAAGTGTGTGTCTGTGTGAGGAGGGGGGAATTCATGACATTTTCATTCCTTCAAATAACAACCTCCTCCAGCATCTTGCAAACTGCACCCAGAACCGCAGTGTCAACCTAAGATACATAACTGCAGATTGATCTAAGCAGGACAAAGGTCAAGAGAGAATGGTGAAGCTGCGTCGTACCATTAAAGCAAAGTTGCTCCAATTAATCTCATAAGGATTCCTGATATAGATTCAGTATTTAGAATAATACTAGCTTTTACTGTAGCTTGTCCATAAACCAACATACATACTTGTTGTTCAGCAACAACTGAAGTGATAAGAGGAAATGTTTAGGAACCCCTATCAGTTTCACGGAAGCTTAGATAAAGTGCCAATACTGCCACCTACTGGCTCTCTCCTTAAAAACTCAAATCCAAGTGAGCTAATCATCCATTTCACTTTTGTTTTAGCATAGATACAGTTGCCTTGCGTTACCATCTTGTCTTGGTCAAAACTGACAAGGGGGGCTTGTCATCAGTAATTCCCACAATGCAATTCAGCCTTCAGGCTTAACAGTTAAAACCATCAACAGTACCAGTAACCAGTGTGCTGAAAAGATCAAATCACATTTTAGCAGAGAAATTTGGCATTTAGTCAGCCCAGGAAGATGACACAAGATATTCAACAGTAGAGAGGAACAGAATGCAGATATACAGATAATAAAAGCATCATGGTTAGACAGCTACATGAACCGTACTTACCACATACCAGTTTTCTGATAATCCAGGTCAAAGTAGTAGTAGAGCATAGTAAATGCAGTATGTTATGAATGCATATGTATATATGGACTAGTATTTGTATATAGATTATGTGTGAAAAATAAATGAATAAATAAAATCACCACAGTTACCTGGTCTGCTGAGCACGCTGACAAATGCAGCTGGGAAGATGAGCTTTTCTGCAGCTAATATAATAACACAAAGTACTCTTCCTGAAGGAACATGAACAACACATAATGCTATTTCACCAGAGAAAAAATACTATTAGGAAGAAGGTAATGCAATTGCGTAAGAGGTACTAAATTATTACAAAGGATAAAGACACAATGTATTCAGTTGCTACCTTGCATATTTTAGCATAGAGAAGTGTTTTGTCAGAGACATGATGACTGAACTTTATTTCAGCACTGATCATCTACAAACACCTAACATAAAAAGTATGAAGGTTCAAATTAGACTATTACTTCTCACATAAAAATTATGTTTGAGTTTCCTTAGATGGACTTGAGAGTAATTTTCTTTGTTGTATTACAGGTTAGATAGGTAAATGTCATGTTTCTAAAGAGGATACATTCAGGATATCAATTGTGATGGTGGTGTACTTTATCGATTATACTGTATTGAAAGCTGTTGTCTACACCTACGACATACTTTGTCTTGAGCAAGATGTCAATACTATTCCTGAAATCTACACTGACATGTGGACAATTTAACAAACTTGTCAAGAAGGACAAATTCATATTTAAAAATAGAAACACAAAGAGAAAAATAAATATACTGAAAGTGCTATAAAGTTTGAATCAAGGACACCTAAAAACTCAATGGGGACAGAAAGCTTTTCATGCAAAGGGGAAAACGACTCTTTGACTTTTAGAGTGCAAAGCGCGACAAATTAAAGGAAATTGAAAAGAGAGAGAAGGGAGGAATTAATGAAACGATTACACTGAAAAATTAGAGGAGGAAGACAGGAAACAAGGCAAGACAAAGAGAAGGGCAAAGAGAAAGTGAAGGCAAAAAAGAAATGGTGAAAGATGAGGGAGAAGCCCTTGAGAGTGAGCACAAGAGAAGAAAAAAAAACCCTCTTGAGATTGGCGGGGGCAGCTAAAGTTAAAAAAACGAAATAAATACAGGATGACCTTAAAGTAGAAGAAAGTAAAGTACACAGGAATAGGTTTGTTTCAGAAGTAGATACCGCATTTATCAACCAAAAAAACTTTTTGACTGGTCATTAACTCAAGTGAATATAGATCTAATACAAACTGACAGAGAGTGTAAGGTAGACCCAGGAGGGCAGATGTTTTTTCTGAGCCTCTGAACAGAAGCCCTCAGAAATATTTAACAAGGCAGAGGGACTGCTCTAAGCAGATACTTCTGTAATCAATCATTGTACAGGGCTAAGTTGAGACAATTTTAACAATGGATGTTTTCAGTAACAGTTAATACCATTTTTAAAATGACAGTATTGCTTCCTTTAAATAAAATAGATTTGTAGGATCATGCTTAATACGACCTCAGAGACATGGCCTCCAAGCCACACAAGATCATCATCCTGCTGGTTTGACAAGTGTTGTCAGAATGTTATATTTTATCACCAGCAGAGGGCAGCACGGCACCAAAAAGACATGTATACCACAGTGTGGGTTGACTTTTCTGTAGATAGTTTTTCAGTGCCTTTAAGAATAAATTCAAATCGCAACAGTGTGAGTTAATAATTACAGACAAAGCTAGCCATACATTGCTTTCACTGATGGTTGCCTCATGTGGTCAATTTAGAGTCTTTACTTCACTACATCACAAACACTTATATGTGTTTGGACTGAGGGAGAAAACGGGGACGCTGGGGACGTGTCCCCGCCACTTTTTGAACTGGCTGATTTTGTCCCAATCACTTTTTGAAAACATTTGTTAAAATGTTTGCAACAAATAGGTGGCAACAAGAAATGTAAAATAACAAATGAAATTGCTTTTTTATATGCACAATAAAAAATCATGCAATGCAATTTAAATCATGTGCATTGTCCAAGAAAGTAACTTTAGCAACCAAATGCTAATACATAATGATTACTGCATTATATTCCATTATATTTTTTATATTTTGGATTTGTCTCCTGCCACCCAAATTTTGTGTTTACTTTCATATAAATAAAGACATTTATACCATGTATTGGTGTAGAAAATGTCTCCAGAATGCAGTGAATTAAGAGTTTAAAACCCCCACTAACATATTTCAGCATCAACTATCTACAAAATTTTCTTAAAATATCTTCTTATCTTTCAGCACAGCCCTAATCTCAGACCTTTTGTCCCCATCACTTTCCAACACAAAGTGACGCCCTCAGCAGCACCTGAAGGAAACCTACACCTAAACAGAAAGACCAGTTCAAACCCAAGGCCCACTTTGCTGTGAGCAAGTGAAATATCTTTACTTATCTTATAGTGTAGTCATGAAAAATACAGTTCAGATACTAAACATAAATGTTTAGAAAGCAGAGCTAAGCTGCCACCACAACAGATGGTGCATCTCACAGTTAACATCCACTCAAACCATCCCATGACACATTCCAAGTTTTGCAGGAAATTGCACTGGCTATGAACGCACTGGCTATGAATTGATAGGACCAAAGGCCTTTAGGCGTTTTAAAGACAAGGATCCATGCCCGGGCATTATACCTGGATTTTATGTGCTACATCGATGGGAAACCCAAAGAGGTCTCACCATTACAACTATTTGGGCGGCTGCAATTACTTTGGCCTCCCGTCTCTTTGCAGCGTCTCCAACGGCTCAAACAGCGTTCCTTGTCAACTCTTTAGAGGTCTGTGTTGTGTATTCTGCACCTGTGCCGGCTTCAGGGGTCCTGATCCGAGCTCTTTGATGTGTGCGTGAGGACAGCCGAAATGCAAACTGGACAGCCACAACAACAGCTGCTCCTCTCCCCCATGACCACCACCTCGCAGTATATGGAGGGCCATCCTGACACACACACACACACAGACACACACACATACACACACACAGATGCAGAAATAATCATATGCATGTGCCTGCGTGGGGTTAGCCAAGCTACCAGCGGTACAAAGACAGTGTAAGAGTGTCTGATAGAGAGGATGGTTCAGAATTCATATCACTGCAGAGCACTAACCTCCTCTTTCTGGAGCAAGCGCTCTCTGTCTCTCTCACACACACCTATACACACACACACACACACACACACACACACACACACACACACACACAAACCAAAGCCATATACAGACTTGATTGATTTCGTTTTGCCCTTTTCTGTTGGTAGCATTTTGTCATAGGTCTGGCAACCGGCGTCTGTCTGAACAGGAGGACCTTTGGTTTTGACACAGTGCTCTTTGTCAGGGTTCTAGAGATTGGTATTTTAAAGCAGCATTCTTTTCAATACAAATCTTCGTAGTTTTAAAAATGATTCATATCAGTATGACTCCTCACGCTTGCTGAGATCAGTGAATGTGGCAGCATCACTTAAACGAAGTAGTGTAGTGAGTGGGGTGAGAGGAGAAAACGTCCCAACTTGAGAGTGACAACATTTTGGATGCACTCACTTCAGGTTTCACCAAGGGCGTCACTTTGTGCTGAAAAAGTGGTGAGTGATAAACTTAAGTCTCAATATGTGACGATGCACAATACTGGGGTCATGAACTCAAGTCAAGAAGATATTTTAACACTATTTTCTTCTTTATTTTCTCCCCCAGAAGATTTTGAAAATTTAACACTTGATTTCCTGCATTCTAGAGACATTTCCTGCACCGATTAATGCTGAAAACGTCTTTATTTATAGAAAGGGAAACACAAAATTCAGGAGGCAGGTGACAATTCAAAATCTAAAAATGTAATGGACTATTATTCAGTAGGCCTAACCAATAGCTTGTTTTATGGCTCAAGTTACTTCTTTTGGACAGATTTGTTTGTTCTATATTTACATTGTATTGCACGTTTTCTTGTTGTGAAAATAAACCTTTTTGTGTCATTTGTTATCATTTCTTGTTGCTTTCAAAATGTGATGGAGACAAAATCAACCTTTTCAAAAAGTGGTGTGGACATGTCCCCAGCATCCCCAGTGTAAATGAGTTTCACCTCCAAATAAGATTTAGATGATCAGGCTAAATGGCTTGTTTATGACCTGTGACTGATCATCTTGTTGGACCTTAAAGTACACAGATCTGAGCAGTTACTTTGGTGAGTATGTTGTTATCACAAACGATAGAAATGATGCTCAAAGCTATTAAAATAAGAACCACAGAATTTTCTTTTAACAAACTGTATGAACAGCTACTGTATAGAAACAGTTTGCTATCCTCTGTGGATTATATACTTACTGCTAAATTGCTTCCTTATCTTTTCCACCGTTTCTGTGGAGATGACATTTCATTTTTTTTCTATCTGTACATCTGCTTGTCCCTTTTTTGTGTTTGTTGGTGGTTTTGTTCTCTGGCTGCCAACTTTCTGTTTCCCTGTTTCTAAACTGTGTATCTGTCTATTAATCTGTCACTTTGTGTCCGTTCGCTTCTCCTCTCACTGTACGCTCTCTGCCTGTACTCCATCCTGCTGCAAGTCCTCTGCTTTGCAAGCAGCTCCTCCACTCTTGAATATTTTAGTTACGGAGTGATTGATTGGCTCTGCCTGGCCCATCTGGAGACTGAAGCAGTGAGAGTGCCATGTGTCAACTACAGAGGATGGCCCATGGATGATGACGTTATTTTAGCATATTCAGTGGAATTTTACTTTTTAAACGATAACTTTCCATTTTGTTTCATTAAACATTCAAATATAACAAATTAAACACATTCAATTAGTCCATTAATGGTATCTTACCAAAGAGGACACACAGCTAGAAAGTCGCCCATCTATGCTGTATTTGCCTGTGGGTGCAGGTGCTCTCCTGGTGGCTGCTGAGCCACACCAGTTAATTAATACCACTCGAGTGTGTCAAGAGGAGGGAAGGAAAACTGCTGCTCTTGGCAGAAATAGCGATTGAGTGACTTTTTAAACTTTTAAACTTCATTTTACCTCAAAACAGAATTAAGTTTTGCTTCTGCATTATTATGGAGGGGATTCATCCGCAGCCTTCGGGTAGAGGAAACCAACAAACATCCACACAATCACCTGCAGAAACATGCACATACAGTACTGTATTAGGCCTGTGCATAGGACATTACCTCAGTGTTTCATGTAAATGTAAATTAAGGTGTCAACATGCTGTGCTGATTGTGTGTTTTTTTAAACGACACCTTTGCAACAAAGATTGCAATAAAGGACAGGGCTGTTTTTAGTGAAGCATGCGGTCTCTATCAACAAAAACGATGTGATTTTAAGTAAGGTTAGTGTATTGACAATGCAGAAATTTACACAGCATTAGACTTTAAATCATTAATTCATAAAGCATGACATGACAACTTTCAGAATGTTATATTCTATATTTAAATAAATATGTAAATTTCCAGAAATAGCATCCACAATTCACAGACATTTTTTTAAGAAGTCCTGACTTATTCTTTTCTACAACCAAACCTACACCCTTGTGTGTAGTGTGTGTTTACTTGAGTGAGTCTGCCATGACTCGACAGGCCTGACATCCTGTTAACTTTGATCTCTGAATTAGCAGTATCTGAGCGGCAGAATATTTTTGGATTAGGTGACATTACGTCTCTGATTCTCCTTCGTTAAGAAACAAGGGTGTACTATATAATCCTCTGCCAGCCAGTCTGTTCACAAAGCAGACTCAAGACTGTGTGTGTGACTGACATGACGTGGTTTGCATTCCTGATGAACAGCAGTGACCATTACAAGTGAAAAACACGCTGAAGAACATCAGAGAGATGGGAGAGTGGCTCCCAGTTGGTGTCTGCAAGCTGTCATGTTACCTTCATCTGTCTTCAAGGCTGGGCTCCTTTTCAATGACACTAAATAATTACACACTCACACAGTCGCAACACTGAGTACTTTAGATACTCAGTCAATAAAGTCATTCAGATTTTGTTTATTTTTCTACAAAAATATTTTACATTAGAAAACACAGCTTAAAATATACACAGTCCACTCGGCTATGCAATAACTGCAAAACCTTTCAACTCAAAGATATCAGTCTATAGGTAAATATATCTTTACAGCAAGAATAAATCCAGGTGTGACTCTTGTCTTCTGAAGGAGCTCGGGGCAATTTAAGGAAATTGTCCAACAGTCACAAAAAGGCTCAATAAACTCTATGACCTGATCAAAACAATGTGAACTAAACTGAAATATTATTTATTCTGAATTTGCTACAAAATTGACAACTAAACCAAGAGCAGGGAATGCTTCCGAAGCTGAGGTGAAAATGATGAACCCATGGAAATCCACACATGAGCAGCAGTTCTTCACTTCAGAGTACAGTTGAGGGATTTAGGCAAGGAAACTGGTGCTGATGAATGCCATCCACCTACTCATCCGTCCACCCTTGCGGCTCTCACAGTAAGAAGTTTACACACTGTCTGCAGAGTAGGAGTAGGAGCCCAAACATTCACACTTATCACGAGCACTTCAGTCGAGCTAGTTCCGACCTTACACTGCACATGGATGGATGTGTGTGTGCGTGTGTGTTTGTGATTTTCTTTTTACCTCTGGTGCCATCTTGCCATGTAGATAGTTTTGGGTTTATTTTCCCAGTCTCTGAGACATAGTACAATGGAGGGGAACGGAAAGTGTTAGTGGTGAAAAATAACTTTTTACTTTTAAAACAAAATCAATAGCAGTGTGTCTTTTGAGAAACCATTTCCCTGTTACTGTGGATAACAGTTGTTGTTGTAAATTATTTTCACTGGAACTACTTTTAACAGAGCAAATAATCCCTATGAGTTCTGTGGATTATCCAGAGTAACGCTGGCATTGTTTTTACAAAGACACACTACAGTGGAGTTTTTCTAATGTAATTTTCCAGGGTGTTGAACAGCACAAACAAAATCCCTTTCACCTCTATTGTATTTAAGTGGAGGCAGAAAGCATTACATAAAAATCAAAACATCTAGATGTTTTTGGTCATTCTGAACTACTTATGAGCTATTTTTTTGTGCACTGACGCTGTCTGCTATAATTTCATAAAATAGGCAACAAGTGTGTGTGTTAGCATGCGGTTCACCTTTGGACCTGCCTACATCCCAAGATGCCTTTATAACTTGTCGGTATGTGAGTCATTGCTGCTGTAAACCTGCTGTACATAAAGACAAATAATCACTGTTGGTGCTCTCGGACTACATGTCTATTCAATAACCTTTTTCCTTGCAGAGATGAGGAGCTTTGACCATTCAATGAAAAAACCTTGTAAAGCATTGTGAGTGGGTTGATGCGTATAAGGACAACTAATTCAATTGGAAGTGTCCACCACATGACATGTAAAATAAATAACAGCAAAATTAGCGCAAGAAGGATACCAAATGATAATAAAAACATTTTACAGTTGTTGCTTCCACTGAGTGTCCACTGGCCCTCCACTAATCAGCTCAGGAACTTCATCCTGTGCTTTGGCATCATAGCAGTTCAGAGTGGAGGGCCAGCGAGAGAGTCCAGAGGGGTGGCAGCAGCCACATGGGAGATGGGGAGAGGCGAGCGCCCAAAGGCGAGGCGGTGTCAGAGGTGCAGGAGCACACCTCGTATCCATTCTCTGCGTGGTCCGGGCGATGGTGCACGTTGCCTCTCGTCTCTGTGCTTTTGGGCTCTGTGTCTGGAGAGTCCGACTGCATCTCGGTGCACAGCAGCCAGTCTTTAGCAATGAGGCGGGGGTATCCTGCTTCGGCCTCCATGTCACTGCCAGGCACTCGCCAGTACTCCTTCCCCTTGAAGAAATAGGA
>JAPMOB010207461.1:8347-21443 GCA_029875015.1 Lepomis gibbosus
CTACAATACAAAACTTAGGTAGGGAATATGTAAGATCTCTATGGCTATGTGTGTGGGTGAGGTAAGACAAGTAGTCACACGGTGGTGGGTCCCACATAGCAGTAGCTGGTGAGTAAGGCTGGCGTACGCCTGACTGCGAGCCGACCTCTTCTGTCTCTCCTGACTGTTGTTTTGCATTCTTCATAATTAGAAGCGCCCAAGCATGCCAGGCATTCGTAATAGAGGTGTTTTACACTAGCCGCTGACACCATCACTCAATCTGAAGCCAATGGTCCTTTCCCAAAGGTCAACAGCTCAGCCTTGTCCTTCTTCTAGGTGCCTCCTTTCCAGAGATGGGGGGGCCCACTTGTCATTGTGACAAATCCACACACCTCTTTCTTTTGTTTCCTCCCTCCTGCCCTACCTCTGTAAACCCTGATAACCAACACTAGGTAAACCAAGGTTCCCTATAGTGAAGGATGGCTCTTCTGCTCCCTATACCAATGAAGACGGATGCTAAGCATGAATTATTAAGGGCCAGAGCAGAACAGAATATTTTGATATTGAACCCCTTATGAATAATTCTAGCAGGGCTACCCCAAAACAAATTACCTTGTTCTTCATGTACTGCAGAAGCCGATGTGGCTTGTGGAGAAGTGAGAAGTTGGGTGCAATATACTGGACATAAAAATTCATCTCATACTGGTATTTGGTATTGTGAGCAAGGCGAGAACAGCCTGAGCCATGATGTGTTTGGACAGTGCACAATTGTATATTCCCTTTGATCGAGTGGTCAAAGTCGGGTCCATTGAGAGACTCACACTGGGATAAGAAGTGCGTGGAATACAGAAGGGGGCCGGAGAGAGCCAATGATTGGGATGCGAGGGTTGGGGTAGCATGTCCAATTATCTAACAGGCAAGGAAAGAGGAGAGCTGGCCAATTAGAGGAAAAGGGGTGAGACCTCTATAGACCTAGTATACCCCCACAGAGAGAGACAGACAGGCAACCAGACAGAAATATAGCCTATAGAGACATAAGCAGGATGAGAATCTGAAACAAAAGGTAAAATCAAGAAAGATAAAGAAAGATATATATTTCTCTAATACTTTCTTGAGAGGTGAGAGGGAGTAGTGTTGCTTCTTTTACATGATCTCAGTAGTAACTTTATAATGTTTTATGATAGATTTATGACTAGTTCTGCATAAAAAAACATCTTTATATTTGAATGATTTGGCTGAAGCTGGGTAAAATGAAACATTTCACCTGTTTTTCATTACCTGGCCACATTTCATGACTTTCTGTGTGGCTTATTTTTTAAATTATTTATAATTTACATATATTTTTTTATTGTATATGGGGAAAATTGGAATATATCTGTATCTCTGTTACCTCAATATTTTTTTTATTATAACCTTAGAGAAACTGCAGCTAGCCAATTCCTTGACTGAATAACACTTAATAGTTATTACTTAATACAAAATGTCATGTATCCATCTCTACAAAGGCTCTTTGTGCTGCTGCTAGTGTTCATGAGATTTACTATAATTTACAACGAGGTTGACTGTTAACCTCTCTCTTAAAGAAACGTGTCAAAGTGACTGGGGATTAAATCCAGTGGTAAACAAAGTCTGCTTTTCACTAATACAATGTCATCCTATCTTTCTCTGGATATTTAATTCTCTGTCAAGTGGAAAGATGTTGTTGCAACGCGAGTCCTACAGCACATCTTGAACAGAAATGGAACAATTAAGAATCATCCACTATCTTATTAATGAATTTTAATTAAGGGGGGCAATGACTTACTGACTTTCAGAACATAACCAATTGCTCAGGTTAACAGTACTAAAGGAGTAAGGAGATTCAGTGGTTGGAGACTTTGTTTCAAAGCCCATGGATAAATCTGTTTTTAAAGATATGCACAGACATAGGCATGGGAAGTGGAATCAAGTATTTGCTCAACTAACTTAGTCATTCACCCACAACAAGCAGTTCTAGGAAAACTTCAAATTCCAGTAAACACGATCAATATTTGTGGTAACCTATAAACCCGTGGTTTACCTTCACCATTCCTCAGTTATTTGATTACTCTACTCTATCATTTCTATGCCCTGACAATACAGAGTGATTGCTCACTCGCTTCAGGAATGTCTGGTGACTTCTCAATGTCTCATTTAAGTCCAAGCAAATTGAGGGGTTTTGAGCTAAACAGCACTGCACTCCGCGGCCAAGTCAAGTCCAAACAGAGGATTTTGTTGTTTCAGACCAACTGTATAATTTTTGACACCACAGGAATGGAGCCACACTCTAAACTGAGACAATGTTCACTCACTTTGAAAGAAGACTAACGCTGTCCTGAAGACTGACTGCCATCCTACTATCATATATTATGATAACGGGAAATGGTCTTCACCACAATCAAGTGTGTGGCATTCTCTCTCTAGGCTCGTGCACTGCAGATTATCATCTGCTTTCAAGACTGGATGACAAGCCCAACCATCATCAAAGCTGTAGCCTCCATTTCTGTCCGCCAGAAATGCTCCTGTCCGATACAGAGAAACATTTAGGGGATACAAACCGGATATTAAAGACCTTAGTGCTCTTGTCTTACAGCTGGCTCCCAGTACAAAGGCTCTCGCAAACAAATAATTAGTCACAGGTCCACTTCACACGCTTGCCTTGACCCCTGACCTTTTTTACTCACCACTACTTCCTGTGAGCGTATTTATGGTCCTGTTGTAAATGGTCCTTTGATGACAGGGCAGCACAGATGTTTAATACATGCAAAGCCATTAGTAGTCCTTTGTGCCTTAATACATCATAATTTGGAGTTAAGCAGACAAAGGTCAAGAGGTCACTCTGGCCTGATCTGGGAAGGCCCTAGGCGCTTGATCAGAGGTCAGTCTTACACAAGCTTCTTCAAGAAAAGCTAGTATGCCGGCTAAGAGAGGGGTGGCGGGGGGCTGCTTGGTGATGTGCGAAGCAATACAATTTACTTCACATCAAAAAAGAGATTAAAAGTAAATGGGTAAATGACAGGGTCATCAGTCTTTTAGCCCTTAAGCCCACTCCCCATTCTTGCATAGCCACCTCCACAGCTGTTTGTGTATAATTGTGCTAAATAGAATCATTCAGAAAATGAACATGAATTAAGCATGTTGTGTGAAAGAAGAAAATGTCCAGGGGTGGTGGGAAATGAGTGTTGAAGAAATGTGTGTTTGTTCTGAATACTTTTGGGGAGACTTTCTGGGATGTGCTCTACTTATCAGCTGTAACCTAAAATGTTTAATGAGTTTGTTCTTTTTCTCAATACTCTTCACATTTTGTCAGTCTGCTTCCTCTACTATTTGTCCTGGCCTTCTGTCTCACTCTCCATCTACAGTATCTCTAAATCTATGTTGTGGCTCTCAGAACCACATAAATGTTATTTTACACACTAAATCCTATACTATTGGATATTTCCTTATAAGATAGGGAATAATGTAATAAACAGGGTGCATAATGGGCCTTTTTCATTTCAGGTCACACAAATAAAGAGTTGAATTATTGCAGGCACACAGATGGGTGTAAATCATCCATTGTAAGTCATCAGAGGAGCAGGAGTTTGTTCAATGTGCTGATGTAGATATCAAATGAAGACATCAATAAAAATGAGTACAAAGTATGAAAGCACATTATGAACTATGCTTTAAATAAATCAATCTATTTCTATGCTGTGGCAAAATAACTATTTCTCTTGCAGCAATTACAAAACTGCATGGAGCATTCACGCAGAGTCATTCATCATCAAATGCTATGATTTATGCAGAACCAAATAGCTCTAATAATTCCAGCCCCCTCCCTGGCCCTCAAAGGACACTATAAAAACCTGACACAGATTAAACAAGATATATTAGCACAGTACGTGGAATGGGAGAGGAAGATCTAGAAGAGTGAAGGATGGCATCTGGACAGATTAAGATTCAGGAATTTTAAAGCCCAGCATCTGTCTTTTGTGTCCTCAAGCTTAAAGAAGACCTCAGACTGTGTATCTTTCTGATTGTAATCTGCGGGTGACCGCAATCAATGAAGGCCTGTGTTTGCCAGATCAATGGAGGACAACAGTAGGTGATATGAATTTATCATGCTGGAGTGGTTTTGTGTGTGTGTGTGTGTTACTTAACCACAATGCATCTGCACATACTATAACAGCAAAACAACAGGCCCCCCATCGCTGCTCATCTGACTGACCAGAAAAAAATGAAGGATGATTGGCAATCGTCCCCCTTACTAAGCATACCCCAAGAGCTACCTACACAGGCAAGGATGAACATTCATACACAGAAAGGCTCAATTCAAAAAACAAACAAACACAGTTTAGAATGTAACTGTATGATTTAAAATGTTATATGCTGATCAAATGTTTTTGTTCTGGTGTATTTTTGAAATTTGTGTTTTAAGGAAAATCATGCATCAATACTTTTGTATGTGCAGGCATTTACTACGATCAATTTCAACCCTCAAATACCCGGAGTTACAAGTATTTTAAGATATTTTAGAGAATTATACCCAAAATGACTGGAGGGCAGGAGCAATGAAGGGAGCAGTGTCCATCCATAAAAGGCTGGCCTTGAAGAGATGATGGGACAGAATGTAGGTTACTAATCCTCCCAAATTAAAGGCATAAAAGAGATTATGTCTACCAAAGCTCTCACTTCTAGGCCAGTACACTGCTATCTTCTCTACTCTCGTGTTGACTAACTTTTCATTTACTCAAACAATTTTTCAGTCCCACTTAAGTTTTAGCAAGCAGACGTGTGTCATGGAAACAGTGATGTAAAGACAAAGAAGTAGTTCATAGGAATATAAACACATAACTTTACACAAAAACATGTGCACACACTGACACATATGCACCAGCATGTGTGTACAAACATTATGCACACTCACCTAACACCAAAATTAGCATAATAAACTGTGCGGAAAGTGCCATATGAAAGACACTGTTGACAATTTACCAAGGGAATATAGACCATGGAATATGATTAGTTCACTGGAATATGTGTGTAAACACTGCTTAGAAGCACTTACATCCCTTCTAACACCTGTCTACATGCAGCAAAACATTCAAATGGCTGTTTTTGCTCAAGCGTAATGCTGCTGACCTTGTTTTCAACCTTGGGAGAATTTTAAAATAGAAAACCTCATCCAGCTTGTGCATATGTTTAGCACATATGCATATTGACCTAGCTTCAAAGGCAAGCATGTTTCAGAACTAGCTATTTAACAGGAGCTTTAGTGTCAAAGTGTGGAAAAGAACACCCCACACTGACTTGACTATTTTAAGTCATGAACTCTCACCCGAAGGACAAGGACATGTCAAACTTTGAACAAACCAAAAACTAACTCTCCAAGCCAGTTTTAACAGCAAACTTCAAAAGTTGATACAACTTGCAATAAAAAATCGAATTATATGCACTTTACATCTGACTAATCAGTAAGACGGCAAAGCGTTGCTTTATACTATGTATACATTATTTAGGTGAGCAAGTGAATGCCCTTCCAGTCTGCAGAGCATTGGCTGGTCCTTTTCATGTAATGAGACTATGCAATTCAACTGTTCATAGTGAACAGCACACAGATGAGTGTAAATACCATTCACTCCCAGCTGTGTCTGTTCGCTTCACTGAAGGAGTAATGGAGAGAAAAGAGAACGCTAACAAAAACCAGAGAGCAGATAACCTAAAGCAGCGCTCCTCTAGCATGATGTTTATTTGCATGTGGGGCAAATAGAAAAGGAAGGAAGGGAAACTACAGAGTACAAAACACACCATGAACCCACCTCCATCCCAGGTAATGATAGAGCAGAGCTTCAAAATGAGTAGGTGCGGAGAAACATGTGGAAAGACAAGTGAGCTAAATAGGGAGAGAGAGAAGGAAGTAAGAACTCACAGACAGTTATGTAGTTGTGAATTGCTTTTCTGACTTTGTATCTCAAGAGGAAAAGTTCCCCAAAGTTCCCCATGAAAGAAAATGTTCAAAAGAAGGAGGGTACCGTCATATGTCTGGTGCTCTTTTATTGTAAACCTAATTATCAGTAACATATCTGTCAGAGAATGAGGTCTCAAAGAAGTGTTTTGTCAGGGAAAATACATAAAAGATGCAAAGAGCGGGAACAAGAAGAAATATTCACTTTGAAGATAACACATTTATGCTAGTTATGGACGTCTCTCCCCGTGTTATATTTTCATTGCCCTCCCTCATGTTCGGTAAGATTTGAGGTCTTCTGGAATCTCCCAAATCTCTGTCGGCAGGAGTGCTGCTTTGAGAGCAACCACATCCCAAAGGAAACATATGATGGGAATGCTTTCATCCTTCAGAAAACGGTCTGTCTCTCTCTGTGCGAAGTTTATCATAACACCGCTGCCTTGGATACACAAAGAGATTCTGGCCCTTAAGAGTTGCATTGTATATAAAAAGAGGTTCTGACCCTGAAGAGTTGGAAGAGTTCAGACGCATCACAGCAAATGGATCAGTTGGTTTCCACGAGGTGACCGTTTACAGGTACAGCAGCTGTGCAGGAAGACATAGATAAAAGCCTTTTTTCTGTTAAAGTCATTACTTCTGATGATAGCACAGGGCTCATTAATAGCAACACTATCATCTTGTGTGATCATCTGTGCCCGTCTCATCCCTCACCCTCTCCTCCCAGGTTTTCTGAAAGGTTAAGAGGAAGGTGATCTGTTATAAAGAGAGGATTAATCCAGCTGTCTAACTACCACTTGGCTGTGGGACTGTACTGATAACAGGTGCCTTTGCGCACAGGGTTGACATAGACAAATTAACAGTATCTACATCAATTTATCTGATAGAAAGGTTGGAGAAAAGCAATGCCACACACATTCATCTTGTTTGAGTCCGCTTATTTGTTAAAATCTAAAATGAAGATTCACATTCCAAAGAAAACAGACATGTAACTACATACATGTATAAACATGGTCTGTCACATGTGAACAGTCAATCACACAGACCAAGCATGTGTTCATGCAATACATAGAAATAGCCAAACACACAACAGATACACCTGTCCTGCCACAGAACGCTACTCACAGCTCACAAACTATGACACGGAATCCCTTTACATGATAATTCACCACGTTTCACATGCTGGAACCTAGATAAGCCAAGTCAGGCTAAGAAGATAAATGTGACAGGGTCTGCAGGGGACCACTGCTAACATATATGGAGTTTATTTGGGGACAGTCTGGCGTGAAAGTGAGGATTTGGCCCAGTGATCTTTCCTTGTTCCAGGTGAGTGCTTTGGCTATTACATTTAGTTTCATTACAGCAGCAGCTGACATCCATACACAGCGAGCTACAGCAAATATCAGAAGCATCCTCACACAGGTGATGGGTAGTGAACAGCATTTGAGTCTTTGATTTTATGTTTTAGAATAATTTCACAACCCAAGAACCTTTGTTTATCTAGGGAAAGTTGACTAGGCACACATGGTCATGTTGGGCAACGCAGTGCTTCACATTCACACCTGGGAACTGCCAACAGTCTGTGACTGTTGGCCACTGACCAGCTTCACTAGTGTAGCTGGAAGTTAATCACACCACAACAGCAGCTGTTGGTAAAACGTAGAGCATGAAGGCGGCAATGTAGTGGAAACAAAATCAAAACTGGCATGCTTACAAAAACAATGCAAAACCACCATACCACACTTTCCTGTGAAAAAAGGAAAGATTCAGGAGATTAACCTTGGTAAAGGCCACTTTAAAGGCTATTGCCACTTATCCTCTGGTAGTGAATCCTGCCAATGTAATATATGTAACTGAAACTACACAGCAGATCACCTACTGTAGCAAGTGAATTATAACCCATTATAGATACCTGATCCTCATATAATGCTATAGTAAAGATAGCTCAGGTCACAAGGCCAACCGTGGCAACCGATTTCATTACCAGTAAAAACAGCTTAGTGATGAAATAGATGATATACAGGGATAAAAAGATGGACTATTCTTTTGTGTCCATGAGCCTGTATTTACTTCCAGGAAGACATTGTGACTTTACTGAAGGTAAGACATTACAGTCAGGAATAATAGCATGAGCACAGGCAGGCAGGGAAGCTCAAGGATGTTCTGCTGATAGATGAAGATACTGTCAAGTGCTGTGGAACACTGCTGATATGCAGCTAACTGCAACCAAGGGGACCAATTAGTTATTAGGAACTACAATCATTCAAACTTACCTGAAGATAGTGATTAAGTATCTTTCAACACTCCAATTTTATCTAGGAGTGTGTGTGTGTGTGTGTGGAGGGGAGTGAATGAGTGAGAGATATAGAGGGAGGGGGAGAGGTTGCACACACTTCCCATCAGACTTTGACGTATGGTGATGAAGTGTGGTAAACAGACCTTATTAACACAGAGTAAAGCTTTGAGGCCCTGCTCGCCCCATCTCTACCTAAACACAACAAAACAAACAGGGTGACCCTGCTTTAACCCCAGCTCTGTCCATCCATCACTGAGCAGCACACGCACACACACACAGCACTGAAGCCCATATCTCTCTGCATTGTCGACATTATACCTAACCTATAGAGAGATTCATGCTGTTTCACTCCATTAACACTTCCAACTCACACACAGTTCACATCATGACCAATCTAACAAGGTGCTCCCATATTTGAACAGGTTCATATGATTTCAATAATTTCAGAGTAAATGAAATCTTGTAAATTGTCAGCAAACTGGTCAAATTAGAGAGCAGACTTTTTTTAAAGGCATTCCACCTGCTTGTTAATAGAGTTGGAATGGTAAATGTGTGCCCGCTTCAAAAGTTCCACAAGAAATTTTCCTTAGTTCCTGGAACACGACTGTTCCAAAATTTGACTGTGAACATGTTCTTTCCAACATTTACTGGATCTTCCTTCTAAAGAGGAGGTGAGAAAGCTATAAAAGGCCTATCTTTTGAAACCAGTGTTACTGCCAATATTCTCTTTGACCTCTTTGACTTTGTTTCTCGGTCTCTGTTTATTATATTTCTAAACTATGGGTATCAAGTAGGGTAGTTGGATGGTACTTAAATTCCTCAAGATGCGAGGCAGACAGATAAAAGATAAGAGCTTAGACAGTCAGACGTGGTCAGTAAAGCAGAGGAAATCCCTATCATTTGTCTAAGGCCCTGCAGACGTATGTTCAAGCTCAAGTCTCAACCCCCCCATCCTTCTCTTCGCTTGTCTCTCACTAGGTTAAGGTTCATGTGGAGGTGAGGGATCCTACCTCCCCTCTGTTTCAAGTGACCCCTTGCTCCCTAAATGTCTCAGTAGAACAGACCCCTCAGGGATTGACCTCTTTCCAAACTAAAAACACACACACACACATATACACGTGCTGCTTTTATGTGCTCTGCAGGTGTTGCAACACACTGTCAAGCAAACAAATGCCCAGCTCATGCACACAAACACACTGAGAACACCAACAAAGGGTCAGAGACCAGGTTGATGGTACGGGCATTGTTCGTTTTTTTCAAGAACCGAGATAGGAGCTCTTATTGCTCTTACTGTGCATGTTTTTCAAGCTGTTAAGACCTCATTTGACAATACCTACTGAGCATGGTTGAAAAATACCCCTTCTTCCACAGAGCTATTAATTCAAATAGCAGCCACTCTATTGTTCACAAGTGGATTTAAAGGATTTACGCACTGCCAATGTGCCAAAAACTTTCAGAGAATGTAATTATTGTAATTTGATCTTGAATGGTACAACAACAGAAGAAGAACAAGTATTGTTGCTTGGTGGGAGGGCCTTTCATGGCAAGGGGCAGACAGACCTGGGATGACCCTGAGATGCATAGAGAGAACTATCAGTCAAAATGCCAGAGTGACTTTAAATCACCAAACATTTCACTGCTGCGCCTGTCTCCTAACATATGTGATGAAGGCTATTTCACAGTGTGAGTTGCTGTCCAGGTCATGCGTGTATTCCCACTTACTTCTCACCCATCTCCACTGCACATATATCCTGGTTTTCTGGACTTTTGGACAGTTTCAACCAGTAAATTAAGAGCTCTGGAAAAACAAACCCAGCAACTTTTTGTGTCGTGGAGAGAACCGACCGTCACTGCCACTGATGGCCTAATAAATGTGTGTATCAAACAGCTGGTCATGACCAACCAGTCATGCAATATGAGTACACTATGTTATGCTACAGCTGCACAGGAATGAACAGTTACTTTATGCATGCAAACAGATAACGCTATGCAGAGCAGAGAAGCTCAATCAATTGTCATCATCCATGATCAATAACAGACAGCATTCAGTTTGCTGAAATGTGATGTGTGCTTTTTAACCATATACTTGGGTGTCATTGCAAGCAGAAAAAACATTGTGCCCTGACCCAGCCGCTTCACCTCTCAGTGCCCTGGCAGTACCCCTGGGCCTGTAGTGGTAATGAGAGGGCAAGGGGACACGCAGCCTTGCTTCAGCCATGGAGCAGGGGGGAGGGGGCAGGCAAGAGAGGCCAAAGGATATGCAGACCTGTATTGCATACTAAAAAGACATCAATTACAAATTCCATTGCCAGCATTCTTTGTCAGTCCAATCACAGCTAATAAAATTGCCCTTTGATCCAAAAACCCTGCTGAGCACAGAAAATCTAGAGGGAGACTTCTGCATATCTTAATCCCTCCGTCAAAGGGAACGCATCTCAACATTAACTGTTCTTGTCACCTTTAGTGGGGGAAGGTTGATAGGAGGGAATTTCTTTCCATCACGGACAAGTGGCAAAGGAGAGATGAGCAGAAAACATACTCCTCATTTAAATATTTTAACATAAAACAATATATTAAAAACTATATTTATATATATTTATAACCTTAACATACGGATGTTTAAGATGGCGAGAAACAGCGTGTGTGCTGTGTCCTTTACTCCTGCAACTGCAGTTCATTCCTCCACAGGACTGTGGGTTAAGTGACAGCTTGGACCCATCACTAAGATGAATGGTTCTGTCTTACACAAGGCCTTTTAATTAGCTCCACAAGCTGCCTTTTATAAAGAGCACACACACACAGAAACACACCCGCACACACATGGTATTGTGCACATGTGTTCACATACATGTGCACACAAGCAAATGCAAAGAAAAATATATTAAAATACAAATTTTAGGATTTGCGGACGTTTGAATTGATAAACATTTCTGTGAAGAACTACTTTGTCACAGTATATTTTAAACACATATAACAACAACAAACAACAAATACATTTGATAAACCCCAGCCCCCATCTAAGTATAACCAAAATATGTGGGCGTTAAAAAGTCATTTCCGCTGGATGAGATCAATCCATCATCATTTTAGTGGTAGAAAAGGGGGATGGGTAGCAGTGGTGGATTGGGGGAGGCACTGGAGGGGTGAGCAGCCTGGAAACCAGACGGGTACCATCAGGACCGGGACAGGAAGCAAGAGATCACACTCCTCCTTCTCTGGCTCATTTTCATTCCCTCCCTTTTCCCTTCTTCTCCTCCTCCAAGAATCTTCCTCCACACATGGTTGGGAATGGACAGCCCCATCCACCATTAGAGCGTGGGTGGGGTTATAACAGGGCCTGGGAAGGCTACAACAAACCACCAGGGCCGTTCCAATTACAGAGTGACTGATACCAGATGATGAAGCTTGCGGCATCTCACATTAACATCCACCATATCGGCAGCATCTGCCCAGATGAAGGGCTATGGAGGGACACTGAGCTCCACACACATACAGTACCATCCAATTAGTGTGGCTGCCAGCTACCCAGCATCATGTTGGTGGGTGGAAAAAAAGGACTGCCTGAGCGGGACTGTGTCAAACCTGAGCCACCGAGCAAAGAAGCTGTAATTGTGCTACACGCTCTCATTAGCAAAAGGTTGTTTGTTGGGCTGCAGCATACTGGCTGCTTATGTATGTGTGTGTGTGTAGGTGTGTGTGTTCAAGTATGTGAGATAGAAAGAGAAAGGAAGAGTACTAAAGAAAAAAGAGAGAGACATATTCTTTTTGATTTGATACAGCCAAAGACGGTCAGTGAAGTGCACAGAATGGCTTGATCTGCCAAGCTCTTCCACTGGAATGTTCCCTCTGTCTTCCTCCTTAGCATACTCGTTGAACCACTCAGACACACATGCGCGCGCGCACACACACACACACACACACACACACACACACACACACACACACATAATATACAGACAATAAAAGCAGCAAAGGGGCTTACAGTACATCTGTCACACTGCTGGAGCAAACACTGTAGCCTCACAAGACACTACCAGCTGTTATGGAGCCTGAGTCGAGGTTTGTTTATAGTCCATTGTTTTCTCTGCCTTGTCTTTCGCTCCTCAATTTCAATTTACTCAGATACACGCTAACACAAAGGAGGGCAGTGTGTCAACGCCCACAGGCCTTTGAAGTGCAGGCTGAATGTTAGTTTAGACATCTGAGAGCAGGTTTTGTACTGAACATGCTCTCCCCTCTGCCTGCTTCTGCACCCATTTGGCAAGATACAGGACACTAAGAGTACGAGGAAGGGATGGAAAAAATTTGACAGCTTGCTTCCCAATTTGACTATCAGACGACCCTGGCAGTATCATTCCTGCAGATACAAAGGTACAACAAAAACTGATGGGGAGAAAAAAAGTCCAAAAAATGAAGCAATAAAATATGATATATATGTAACACCTTAGACTGGTGTGTGTTTCTAACAGTCATTTCCTAACATGCTCCCCATGGAAATAAAGTGGTTCTCTATCAGATCTTTAAATACTGACAGTCCTACAAATCTGTCAGGTGCGCTGTGAGTAACACATTCCATTCACTCAATCCTGACATTCTCTGTCTGCATGGAAAATGGTCATAGCTGCTGGGCAAGTCAAACAGATTTGATTTCACTCATATCTAGTAACAGTGCATTTTTCTTTCTCCTGCGCTGACTGCAACAGAATATGCCTTGTTCTCCTTGGCCTCAGGAGAAATCTTCTGCCTAGCAGAGCTAGAGATGGTCGGAGAGAACCCTGACTGTGGCTGGGTCTGTGGGGAGCGGGCTCATCAGCAGTCTATTGGAGAAGGAAAGAGGGATAGATGGATAGAGGGGAGGG
>JAPMOB010207462.1:0-61155 GCA_029875015.1 Lepomis gibbosus
GTCCTGCAGCTTGAGCAAGATAATAAAATGTATTTTAGATGTATTTGGTCAGATTCCTCATCCAAGAATAAATTCTTAGCTCACTGTCATTTGTCCTAGGTTTATCGGTTCTTTGAAAGCTGTTGACAGACATCATGTCTAATAGATCTGTTATATCAGACATTTATTTTACAAGAAGAATCTTATTTACCTCCCTAATAGCTGCTGGCATAAACTTTTTGTTTCATTTGGTCAAACATGTTCTTTTCTTTAAAAATATATATAATAGTTCTTGGACAAAATGCACCGTTATTTTCTTTGCCCCAGTTCTGGGTTGTATGAATATTTTAGGTGTCTCTTTTTTTATTTGCTCATCTTTTTGTGGGTGTCCCCCAGACACAGTGATTGGATTGAGATTTACCAGTGTTCCCCAGTTTTGCTTCAAATCTGTATTGGGCTTTGTTAAAAATGAAATAAAACACTTCTTTTTAAGAAACAAGTCTTGTTATTGAAGCAAATGTGATGTGTGATCCATTTTTAGCCACGTTAGTCAGTCGGTCGCCACATGTCTCAACAACTATTGGATGGATTGCCATTCAATTTAGTTTTTGCATGTTCCCTGGACACCTCTCGCGTCACGATGAGATTGTTTTTCAAAGCTTTTAGGCAGCTAAAAATTACTTTCATTATTGTTTAATTTACCAGTTATTTTCTTCATAAGTAATATTTTGTCTAAATAAAAGTGAAAACTGCCTGTTATATTCCTCGGTGATGTCTTAATATTGCTTGTTTTAATTAACCAATGGTCTAAAACCCAACTAACAATTATTTTAATGATCTATTACTTTACTAATTATTTTTTAAAGTAATTGTTAGTCTCTTAAATATCCAAAATTGTGAAAAGATGTCCATTGCTTCCCATCGTGATGTCTTCGTCTAGAGAAATTCAGTTCACTATCACTGTTGAAAAAATTAAGGGAACACCTAATTATTACAACATAACATCAAGTCAATTAAACTTCAGGGATATCAGTCTGTCCAGTTAGGAAGCATAAACGATTGTGAATCAGTGTCACCTGTTAAGGTGCATATGAAAGTGACAACAGGGGCACTGGGGAGGCAACGACAGGACAACACCCAAAAAGGGAATGGTTCTGCAGGTGGCGGCCACAGACAGTTACTCCCCCCTCATTCTGATGGCTCTCTAATTTTGAGTTTTGCTAGTTTCCTTGTCACTACTGGTAGCACAGATAGTCCAGCACCTCCAGGATGGCACAACCATACGTGCCGTCGCAAGAAGGTTTTTCTGTGTCTCCCAGCACAGTCTCAGCAGCATGGAGGAGATACCAGGAGACTGGCTGTTACACGATGAGAGCTGGACAGAGCCGTAGAAGGGCATCAACCCAGCAGTAGGACCAGTATCTGCGCTTTTGTGCAAGGAGGAACAGGAAGAGCACTGCTAGAGTCCTCAAAAAATGACCTCCAGTGGTCTACTGGTGGTGTATATTTCTGACCACACTGTCAGAAAAAGACTCCATGAGGGCCTCCCTCATGGAAATCCTTAGGGCTGTTATCAGACTTTCCGCTGGTGCAGTGGTCCTGGGTTTCTGCTGGTGCAGGACAATGCCTGGGGTCATGGGTCCAGAGTGTTCCTGGATGACGAAAGCATTAATGCCATTGGCTGGCCCTCACGTTTCCTAGACCTGATAACTGGATAGTTGAGAACCTCTGGGACATTTTGTATCGGTGTAGCCGATGCCGCCAAGTAGCACCACAGGCTGTCCAGGATCTCACCGAGGCCCTGATCCAAGTCTGGGAGGAGATTCCCAGGACACCATCTGCCATCTCATCGGGACGTTATTGGGAGTGTAAACAGGCCCGTGGGGGCCGAACACACTACTGAGTCATGCAATTAAAAAAATTGTAACTTTTCAGATTTTCAGTTTATATCAGCTGGTTATTTTGGTTTCCACCTAATGTTGTTACCTAATTTTGGTCACAACGAGTTACACAATGTATGATAAAGATTTTGGACTTTGAACCAAAAAATTTTGAGCAGTGTAACAGACAAAGAAAATAAGCATTTGAGAAGCTAGAAAATGTACAAAAACAAAAACGATTAATCGATTACCAAAATAGTAGCACATTTTAGTCAATAGACTTATCCTCAAAATTTATATTGTCCATAACTTTGATTTAAGACAAAATACCTGCAAAACTAATAACTTTCCCATCATCCACATATGTGATATTTAGTGCTAATTAGCAAATGTTAACATGCTTACATGCTAAATTAACATGAACCTGGTAAATATAATACCTGCAACATCAGCATGTTAGCATTTCGCTATCAGCACGACTTAGCTGCTAGCACCGCTATTTAAAGACTTGTTTAGCATTTCTTGTTAACGTGGCATAAACCCAAACAGCTATGAATGCACTTTTGTACTTCTAACAACACAAAGAACAATTGCTCCTCCAGTCTTTGAGATTTGGATCATAGTGCAGGTTTAACTTTTGCTGCCAGCAGACGGGATTTTTGCGCACAAACCGGTTTTTGAATGACTGCTGGCCTTTATCTTGTGTTGCGAAACACCTTTGATGTTTGAAAAGTGCAATCTCAGTGGACATGACTGTCATACCAGACATGCAGCAACACTAGAACAAAATGTCAAACCTGGATTCCATCCACTACTGTTCATACAAGAAACCTTATCTGCAGTGGAATCAGAGTTAACGTGCAATTATTTGGCAGCTATAGTTTTATAAGATCATCATAATGTATGTAAACTTTTATTCAACATCGTTTCGTCTCTACAAAATTATTAATATCCATATAAATTACTTAACAAAAGCATCGGCTCAACCAGCAGCAACAATACAATGCATCAGATATACGAATCCTGCAATACTCTGCACTTCATTTAGCTTAGTTCATTTAGCTGATAATACTAAGTAAGTATTTTCAATGATTAGTACATAAAAAAGTAAAATCTGAAATGCAGGTTGTAATGATTTGTACACTGTGTTACTGTATTGTTCTGTGTAGTTGGTGAACAGATTTTATAGTATTTACAATACCTTTGGCTCAGTTTTCAAAAAAAAAAACAAAACTCATGGCCTCATAGGCAAAAAAACATTTATCAGAACATCACGTGTTTATCACTGAATTGTAATCACTGTTGCATTTTAAAAATGATAATGAAGTCTAGAGTCTGATGTTACTCTGATGTTACTCTGCAGTAAATCCTGACTTTACATCAGTCTATTTTTTCTGTTCTGTATTGTTTTTATTCAAGACACCAAACCTATATATCACTTTTAAGTTTAATTATCTAAAATACAATAAGCTAAAACTGTATTTATAGCATGAAGCCAAACTTTACACTGACAATACACTGCAACAATCTGACAGTAATTGCATTGCATTTCCTTTCCTTCTTTCTTTCCACCTCTGACATAGATTTTAAGTATCATCATGAAATGCTATAAAATACACTCCTTAAACCTTACCAAAACGTAGTCTGTCATAATCTACAACAAAGTACTGCAATCATTCTTGCAACATTCATGATTTTATATATACACTAAATTGAAATGCAGAACAAGTGACCATAAACTATGAGCTCAAATGTTTGCAGTGAGTCATTTAGGGTGGAAAATGAGCAGATAATGTTTTTTAGAGTTAACACACACATGCATTTTAAGTTCAAATTTGAGGTACTTGCACTTCTCAAGTATTTCCATTTCTACTCCACTAGATTTCAGGAGGAAATATTGTATGTTTTACTCCAGTACATTTATTTCACAGCTGTAGTCTGTGGTTACTTTACAGATTACAATTTTCATAGAAAACAAAAGATGAGTCAATAAAATATGATGCATTTTGTAGAGTTAACAACCCAACAGTGTATAAAATGGTTCAAATTAACTGTGTCGACCAACTTTAGCACCGTGCACAGCTGTGCATACTTCTCTACATTACTTTCCACTGGGTAAATTAAGCAACACAAGTTTCACAAGGGTGAAAAGTCACAGTTAAACCACATCTGCTCTGACAGTGAGGTGGCCTTTTGGTTCGGGTGCTATTATTACTATTGCAGGCTCCTTTAGTAGATTGTTGATATTAATGGACTCCTATAACCGATACAACTGATTAATGGTCACAATCTGCAGAG
Source organism: Lepomis gibbosus (assembly GCA_029875015.1). Classification (NCBI taxonomy): domain Eukaryota; kingdom Metazoa; phylum Chordata; class Actinopteri; order Centrarchiformes; family Centrarchidae; genus Lepomis; species Lepomis gibbosus. The sequence goes on from JAPMOB010207462.1 coordinate 4,158, forward strand.
AATATTTAATGACCGGTAGAAAGTTTCCAGGCGATCGAGATATTAAAAGCAAATCATACATGAAAATGAAGCAGCACTTCAGCTTGTAAAAATCAGCATACTTGAAACAATTACAGTCCCACACATGTTCTTGTTAGTCATCTGTAAAACCAGCAGGAAATCCCAGATGTTTGACTTTTACATTTTTGTCCCTAGTCCTTTTAGAAGAGGAACTCTTCCTCTTTTAGGTCAGGTGCACTGACTGTAATGTAGCCACACCGGTTACAGAGCTGTAAAGGATGAGGTTTAAAGATAAGGCAATGGGTTCAGACAGTTTATCTTAAAAAACCTTGATAAGGGGAGCAGAGACTCTGGCATTGCACAGCACTCTGTTAATATTTGAAAGATACTCTAGAATCTGAAGCATTGATGAGCACCTAAAGTCAAAGTCCACCAATTATCGCCCTCCAAAGTATTAACAAAGTTGTCGCGATCAGTGACATACATTTCACGGTAAAGTCAATCTACAGAATGACTGCTATCTCAATTAACCAGTGTGGAAAAGAAAATTATTTCAGATGTAAACCACATTTACCAGAAAGAAAAAGTCAGTCAGTTCCATTTTCGATCTTTTTAGGTGAGATACCATCTCAACTGTGTGATTCCACAGAGCAGTTTTTTGGAAATTGAAAATTGATAGATTCCAGGAAGCATGTTCATTGGTTTATCTAGATAACTTCAGTGGGTAACAAAACAGAAACCACCTAACGTCTGGAACATGGACTGATGTACCAATGGACACAAAGATAACCCTGGAAACCTGCTTCGTGGAATAGGGCCAAGTGACCTTTAAGTAAAGACTTTAGCTTCGACTGAAGGCAATTACAGTGAAAACAAACTGGGAATGTCAGTTTTGTCCTCAGTTAGACGTCCGTCCGCAATCAACTGTTCCAAAAATACATATGGGGCAGACATGCACTCTGTCTCCTGTCGAATGGCCCAGTGTGACATGTGGTCCAGCCTCCAGGTGCTCAGCTAAATGAAGATCTGACCCCCGAAAGAAACAGCCTTATTAATCACACACTAAACAGTCCCAGTTGACACGCTTACAGGGTGTCTCAACTTAAATAAGACGACTTTAGTACCTAGTCACATGCCACTGGGTGCATTGCCCTGCAGGAGTGTGCACGCTTGTAAATAGTCAGACTGCCAATAATTGAGGCCATTATCCTGACTAAGCGACTCTTGCGGGAGAAATATGTGGTGTCTGGAAGATATGAAAGCACATATTCTGTCTTGATTGCAATCATTTTAACTGATGAGAGAGGTGACTGCAGGTCCTTGAACTTGAGTAGACAGGTCAACACCTCAGTATAAGTTCAGTGCAACAGATCTTTGAAAAAGTTAATTGAATATTGTTAAAATAGTTCACAGTCACTCTCTGTAAGTTAGTTATAGCTCATGGAGGCATTTAAGGTCATCACTCATTGCAAATCACAAATATCCATTAATCCGGTTATAAATCACATTAAAAAACGGCAATCTGCTTGCCAAAGCCGCGTATCACTTAATTATTTCCTCCTGTGTCAAAGTAATCCACTGATGTGTTGTCTATAAATCCATGGGTACATAATTTGGGGTACTTAATAGGGTCAATTCGCCAAAATTTAAACAAATATAGGCTAAAAAAATGTTGTAGCACACAGCTAGGTGACTCAATGACAACATTATACTTCCTGTTTACATCCCCCAAAGCCCCCAACTTAAACTTAAAGCATGATTAGCCCCCAAATAGAAGTAAGTAACTACAGATGTGACAAAATCAATTGATATTAACTTTTTTTCTCCTTCTTCATTGACAGTACGGCTCAGAATGTCCCAACATCATATCACATGTGCCCTGTGTTGAAATACTGTGGACCAATTTTATCTGAGGCGGGGCCCACACTGTCAGACTTTGAAAACCGCTGCTCCCTCCCTAACTCTAATTCTACAGAACAGCATTAAAGACATATAACTTAAAACATTTTATTTGCTTAAAGGCCCTGAAAATGTTTTTTTTTTCAATCAGCCTCTTAGTGAAGTTAAAACCATTTTAGTTATTTCACATGAGATGTTATCTGAATTTTTTTCATCTACATGCTCTTCTGGTTTGTTGCTTATTTATTCATGAATATATAGTGTTATAGAGAAAGATTTAAAGTGATTATTTCAGGGGCTTTAAACTGAAAAAAGGTTCCAAGAAGAATCTATAATGCTGTGTCTGGACTATGGACAAAGATAATACTTGGGGCGATTATCTAATTGCTAACAGGTAATCAATAATTAACGAGGCAGGGTTCACCCAGCTGCAATGACATCAGCTCTGATTATTAACTGTGTGGATGGAAGTCAAAGTGCTGCTGCATGACAGCAGGCCAGACAATAAATGATTATTCCATCATGGCTTAATTCATTAATTTCATAACAAGTCTGTAAGGTCACAACACAAACGACGAGGAAAACAGAATATCTGCTGCCTCGACAAAAACATTAGATTTGACTTTACAGTGAGATTAAACAAGTCAGTTGAAGACCATGGTATTTTTATGTTTGTTCCCCCGCACTTGTTAGAGCTTGTTCCCCCTTCAAAGCTGCACCCAAGGCCATAACGAATGATTTTACTTTCAATCCTTACTGTCACTGATCTGCTGTCAGAAAGAGCAATTTACGAGAAAGAAACTTGAATATTGTCAGTGATTAGAAAGTCATATTTGCAAAAAAAGAAAAAAATGCTGAAATTCTGAGATTAAAGTCACAAATTTGAGAGAAAGAAACTGAAAACACTATTTTTCAGATGTGTTTGTGTTATTATAAAAGGAAACAACATATAAACTACTTTCACCAACCAGTGTTACAAGACTTCTGTTCAAAGAACAGAAGCATAAAAAATTGGGGAAAAACTGCAGATATTTACAAATGACTAAGATGTGACACATGCTTTCAAAGTGGCTTTGTTGTAGTCCCTCATATCTTAACTATCAGAGCGCCGCCTCTTCTGTCTGCACTGACTCTTGTATTATTAATGACTTGTGAAAACACATTTTCGTAAATTTACAGCTTTAATCTTGGAAAATGAGAGTTACGAGTTTTTTCTCTGAATGTAACCCACGTCCCTCGGCTCTGTAATTTACCTACAATGGCCCTAACACAGCATTGCATTGTCCTTTGGAACAATGAATACCTGTGCAGAATTTTATGTCAACCCATGGAACAGCTGAGACATTTCAATCAAAACCAGAAATGCCAATCTGTTTGTTTAGACATTTAACACGGAACTAAAAATGACAACCTCATGGTGGATGAAAATTTAGGCAAAACCTAAAATCATTACGATACATCGTGTGGGAACTATGAATATGTTTCTGCTATACATTTCAAGCAAATTAACGTATTTGTTGTTGAGATATTGCAGTTTTTTAAATTCTGACATGCTGGTGCCGCATGAGGAAAAGTCAGGGGATCACCAAAGTCAGAGGGTGTCGTCCTCTGGGGACCATGAATGTCTAACACAGTTTATGTTTAACCTAGTTGTTGTTCAGATATCTCAGTTTTTAAAACTTTGACATGTTGGGGGTGGTGGTGGTGGCATTAAATTAAAAGTCAGGGGATCACCAAAGTCAGAGGGATTTATCCTCTGGAGTGCATGAATGAAGGTTTTTCATCATGGAGATTAATGCTAAAATATTCCAGCCTTGACCAAAGTAAGGCCTGACAATACAGCTTGGTGGGAAAAAAAGTTGTATTTCATTTGTTGTAAGTAAAGATTTATTTATATTAGTGTTTCACAATTTAAACTAAACACAGAGCAGAAATAACATAAAAGTTAGGTAATGCTTCACCTAAATTCACATCTCAGTACACTTACCGCGTTATAGACAATATGCTCCCTGCACTTAAAAAATAATGCCCTTCTCTTGTGACCCATTTGAGCTAATTCGAGACACATCTCTCAGCCTTTGAGCTCATGAAGAATTCAGTCAAGATGATGGAAACAGTTATTGTCTTGTAAACCTGGCCTTAACTGTCACAGATATGCTGACCTGGTGGTGAATGAGAAACACTAAATTCTCCTTCACAATGGTGTCCTTGAACAAGACATGTAATCCACGAGTGCTCCTCGGAGGCCAGCATTATAGCACTGTGGTTTGTGCAGTTTCAAAGAGGAAATACGTGAATGTGGAGGACGGTGGTGACAGACAGAATGTTTGTCAGCTGACTACCAGCCTTCAGTTTTGTCCTCCTCAATGTCTGGAGGGAGAGATAGAACACAATAGCCCAACACAATATCCACAGAGATGTAAAACACTGGTAATGGTGGTTGTGGTAACATATCAATGAAAATAAATAACAGTACTAATAATAATAATTGTAGCAGCAGCTGTTAAGCAGGAACATGGGGGCAAGCAGGTGGCCTGCAACCACAGATCCAGACTCCACAACTCTGGAGGCAGAAACACCTGCAGAAAGGGACAGAAGGAGAGAGTAGAAAGTACAAAACTAAGGCAGAGACTGAGAGGGAGAAGAGAGAGGAGCTCTGTGCATCATGGGAAATCCCCCGGCAGTCTAGGCCTATAGCAGCTAAGGGATGGTTCAGGACTCACCTGAGCCAGCAATAACTATGAGCTTTATCAAAGAGGAAATTCTTAAGCCTACTCTTAAATGTGGAGATGGTGTCTGCCTCCTGAATCCAAACTGGGACCTGATTCCACCGGAGAGGTGCTTGATAGCTGAACGCTCTGGCTCCCTTTTTACTTGTGGAGACTCTAGGAACCACAAGCAACCCTGCGTTCTGGGAGCGCAGTGCTCTGGTGGGGTAATGAGGCACTATGAGCTCTGTAAGATAAGATGGTGCCTGACGATTAAGAGCTTTGTAGGTGAGCAGAAGGGTTTTAAATTCTATTCTGGATTTTACAGGGAGCAGTGCAAAGAGGCTAAAATGGGAGGAAATATGATCTTTTTCTTGTCAGCACATTCATTACAACTTGTTTCTTTGTCGGCTGTATGAAATGACATCCTGCTCTTTAGATTCCATACCCACTCTGTATTTTTAAATGTGTTTTCCACAATATCAGACCAAACACTCTTTCCATAATCACTGTCAGCCTCTGCTGACCCTTGACCCTACTGGTTTTAAACTGTTTCATGACTGGTTCAAACTTAAGATTTCTGGGGGAAAAAACAACAAAAAAACATTTCTAATTATTGGATTTCTTTTATGAAGAGGTTTTCTGTTTTTATAACAAAATATGGCACACTCATCAAAGTGAGCAGCGATTTACTGCTTTCTGCCGATATTAATATTCCACTCTGCGTTCTTTATTTCATACAAAAGGCTTTACACAACACATGCAGCGGTCCTCCTCACAACCTGTAAACATACTGACATGTAAAATCGGTTCCCCCTTAAACCTGGTGACACTGTGAATGTACCACGACTCCTCAGCTATCTTTCCAACCATAACAGCTGGATGATACAGATGGTACATTTTCTGCACTTAAATGAATTGAAATCTGATGTTCTTTAAATTTGCCCTCCTTCCTCTAAAGCTCCTCTTTAATCCCAATTTGTATGTTTTGTTTGAAATCGAAGGGCTAAATTTGACTTAAACCTACAGTTTCACAACCAAGTTAGCAGGGTATTACCATCATGTTTCCATCTACTGAGGACTCTAAGTAAAATGAAATCATGTTAGCAGAGTACGCCTTGCTTTAATTCCCTCTCGCCTGGATTACTGTCCTTACTCCAGCCTAAACCACAAGTCAATTGCTCGCCTCTAGCTCATCCAGCAAACACATAATTTCCTCTCTTTGCACTGGCTCCCTTTGTTTCAGAATCGTGTTTAAAGATGTTCCTCATAGCCTTTACATGCTCATGCTCCTATTGTTGAGTTGTTAATCCTTTATGATCCTTGGGTCAGGGGTCACCAGATTTTTTTTTCCAACCACAACCCTTTTTACTCAGGGGGACTTTTTCAGTCAGCGCTCCTCAGCTATCTCTGTGGCATCTTTTAAATCAGCTCTTTTCTGTCTGAATGTCTTTCGGCCTGAAAATAACTTAATCAACTCACTTTTTGAGAAATATTCTTGAAATTCACTTTTTTGTAAGCTCTTCATTGTTTTTTCTAACTGTTCGGTAAAGTGCCATATAAATATTACGATGAGGGTTTCTTTATCTTTAATTTCATATACATTAAACATACATGTCCAGGCCGTCAGCTCTATGAGAGACAGATCAGTGCTTGCTGACTGCACTAGCAGCTTCACAACCTAGACTAGAGCAAGAGTTTCAGAGCGGTAAGCTATTAATTTGTAACAAACCGATCTTTCATACATAAAGTTTTAACCATGCACCGTCTCTACATCACAGTAACAACTTTATATCCACTGACTGCAGGCTTGTCACTGTGTGCGCTGCAGTTCAGAGCGTTTCTCCACCGGTGTTTGGAGGGCGCATCACACTAGCAGCTAGGCGAGCATTATGACGCGTGTTACAAAGTGACGCAGATAGTTTACGGAAGTAAAGGCTGGACTACAATCGAGATGTTTTCAGGCACTTCAGGAGCAGTGCTTTTTCGGTGGGATGGTAACTTCCTTTGGGGTGGACTTTTTCACTTTGCAAACCCATTACATAAACAAAAAAGATACATCAAGAAAGAAATGGCCAAAAAAAGCTGACTTCTTTAAGAAATAATTTACCAAAAGTGGACCAGGAACTACAGTAAAGCTATTGAGAATGCAGTGAAAATGCACTAGTAGATAAAACTTGTCAGCACCGGACAGACCTTACAAAAAAAAGAAAACGTAAAAGCAGGGCACTTATCAAAAACGGACACCTCACTGGAATGACAGCTGATCAAATCTATGTTTAGCTATCACAACACAGATGGGGATTTATAAACATTTCAAATGTCAAAGGCCACTGAGGAGCTGACCTCTGGGTTTGAATGCCCGGGGATTCATTGTGATGCTAATCCTGTTTTATCCAGTCAGACCCAAAAATAAACCGAGCGCTCTGAAGAATGAGCTGTAATCCCCGCCACCGAGCCCGTGTGCTCCCGTTCTGAGCCGGGATGTTATATCACAGTCAGAGCTGCAGAGCTAAAACCATCATCAAATGAGAGCGAATGAGAGAATATGAGCAGGTACAACAGATATTGTGTAAAGGGATTTTCATAGTTGATTTGTTTTTCCCAACATATAAACAAAACAAATGCACGCCTATTGTGGAGTTTAAGCATCCGTGTGCGCAAACCCACAGTGGCTGGAATGAACACACATGCACACAAACACAGAATGATGGAGAGGAAGGGATCATCCTCCTAAAATGTGAGTCAAAGGAATAATTTTAACATTTTGGGAAATGCACTCAATTGCTTTTTTTTGCAGATAATTAGATTAGAAGATTAATACTATTCTCAAGTCTGTATGTTAAATATGAAGCTACAGCCAGCAGCTGGTTAGCTTAGCATGAAACTGGCTCTGTCTAAAGGTAGAAACATTCATCTTCCAGCACCTCTAAAGCCCACTAGTTAACACATTGCATCTCATCAGATTAATCCGTACAAAAGCTAGTGTAAAGACAACATGTGCGGGTTGTTTGGGGGATAAGCGCTGGATAATTTCTTGGCTACACCAGTGACACCAACCACAAGTTGTTGTTGTAACACAACAAATTAATTGTACAAATTAATCAAAGAGTCAAGGCTGGCTGTTTCCCTTTTTTTGCAGTCTTTACGCTAAGCTGACAGACCTGAGTGTGATATCAACTTTCTCATCTAACTCTCAGCAAGAAAGCAAATGTCAAAATATTCCTCTAAGGACGTGAGTAACACATAATGTACAATGCAAACATTTTGAAGCCATCTAAGCAAATCCCCTACATTTGTATTTCAAATGCAATATAGCAAAGTAATTGTCTTTTAGTAAGAAAAAAGGCTTTTTAATCAGGATTAACACTTCTATTTGTATTGCAACGTACATGATTTGTACTATACATTCCCAAATGTATAGCCTGATGGAATTTCTTAGAATTTGCTGTAAGGAGCTTTGAATCCAAACTGCCCCTAAGTCCAGATGGCAAAGTGATGAGGTAAAGAAATTAGGGTGAACTCCATAGTAAGTAGGACTGCAATGAAGCAGCTTGAGCCCGTCATATGTGAGGTTCAACATGTATGCTCTAAACACAGCTACAATCCTCTTAGGCTCAGGTCCAACTTGATGTACATCTGCAGAGATCTAATGAAATGTATTTTGCCCCTAATGCTCTCAATATAGAGGAGGCACCATATACTACAGTGTAAAGATGACAAGATCACTTCAATTGGGCTAAAAGGAAGGAAAGCAACTGTATTCAGAACAAAAGAGATGAAAACTAGCGTGACTTCAAAGCTCCAGCCGAATAATTCAATTTAATGTAGCTGTCAGCTCTGCTTTCTTGGCTTTTAATCAGAGGTCAGACATCTGGCCTTGAGGCTTTCATGTAATTACTCTGCTTTTCTAAAATGGACAATTGCACCAAATCTATAAATTTAATCCAATCCACTGTGATTAAATAAATGAGCTCAGTTGTTAATCTGTGAAATAGGGATCCATTAGAGATCACTCACCATCTTGAGGTTATAACCTTCTATACATGTCGGTATGTACATGTGAGGTCACTGACCCCCTCTTCTATGGTTTAATTTTGATGACATGTCGGATGGCTGCATCCATTGTTGAAGTCCACAGAGATGATCACAATGATTAATGTTCATAATGGGATCATTCCACAATCCATGTTATGTATGTGCATGATTTCATGGGGATAAATTAATATCATACCAAAGCACTGCATAATGTTTAACCCTTTATATAAAGAGTTTTAAGCCCCAAACTAAGCCAGCCAACAACAAGGTGAATTATGACCAAGTGGCAACTTCCTGGGCTGAAAAAGCCAACGGCGAAGTTCCAAAATCTGTTGTTCATCAATGGCCAATTGAGGCGGACTCCAAAAGTGGGTCAGTCCCCGCAGATCTCCATGTTAAAATGCCCAACTTTACAGGAGAAATAAACATGTTGTTTGAAGTTCAAGGTGTCCTGTCAACAGTTTTACAGCCATCTCTTTTATAACAGTGGCCTTTGGGGTGAATGCTTTTTGGGTGGCAGGTGAATTTTTCGCTGTGATATACCACCCTATCTATGATTGCTCTTCACGACGACTCGTCAGAAACCTATAGGTGACATCACAGAGACTATGCCCATGTTTTATAGAGTCTATGATCATGAACATAAATATTATATTTATTCGGATCAAAACATTTATTGGAAAACGGAATAAAAGGCAAAAGGTACAAGGACTGTGTACATTATTTTAAAAGCGAAGGAACTACTCATCATACCTTCACAAAGACTTCTGGCCTAATAGCATGTAACTGGCTGTTATATGATTATGATGACAACATGACAGTACGACTCATGGAAGCTACCTAACCAGCCAGCCTGCAAAACTCACCACAATCCTGTATGTCTTGTTACTGCCCGACTGAACCCACAAGAGGGCCCTGACAAACGCTACACTCCAGTTACTTACGTGGCCCTTACGACACTCTTGTCCACATCAAAATAGTCAAGTCATGGTTGCTCTGTGGTAAAACACGCTGATATCAAACAGACGTGTGTGGCTTCTACAGGACATATAGCAGTTACCACTGTTTCACAATCTTAAAGCTTTTGGTAACTCTACCTCGGTTGGTAACAACATTCTGGTTACCATTAATAACAGAACTCTTTGATCCAGATTATGAAAAAACGCCAAGTCAACAAGCGAACTCATCGTTTTGCTCCCCAAACCATTCATGAACCATGTTTGCTTTGTGGCAGGGCACATTACCACGCTGTCGTCAGGAAATACCATTTCTATGAAAGAACGTACAATGCTTGGGTAGGTTGTAGCCCCATGCACAACAAACAGATGTTCTGTGTTCTGACACCTTTCTATCAGAAGCAGCATCGACCTTTTCAGCTGTTTGACCTTCAGGGCCAATCTTCACTCCCCACGTGCATCAACGAACCTTTGCCGCCCATGACCCTGTCCACTTTTACAGGTGAAAGTTTCCTGACCACTGCAGACCGGGAAAACCCTACAAGAGCTGCAGTTTTGGAGATGCTCTCACCGAGTCGTCTAGCCATCTCAATTTGTCAAAGTATCTCAAATCCTCACACTTGCCCATTTTTCTGCTTCTTACACGTCAACGATGAGGACACAATGTTCGCTTGCTGCCTAATATATCCCACCAACTGACAGGTGCCATGGCAGGGTTATTCACTTCACCTGTCAGTAGTCATAAAGTTATGGCTGTGTGTGTTACCATATAACACAATGTGACGGATATGATAAATTTGGCTTTTCAGATGATGCCACATGTGGACATTTAGTTAAATTACATTTAAATGATCTGTCTTGCTCAGAAACAGCCCTACAGTAAGTCTGACTGTATAGCCTCTGCAGTACTGCTGTTTTATGCTGCTTGAATGCAGCACATTAAAGATGCATGCAGCATTAGTCAATGATTGATGTAGTATGCTGTGTGCATTGTTAGTTTAAAGTTTGTCTTAAGCAGTCACCCTCAAGGCAAGTTATATAATGTCTCTTTGCTGTACAGTCAGTCAAACATCTTGTGCATGTGTACACATTCTCAGCTGCATCCATATTTGTTAAGGATGAAATCTCAAAATTAAAAAACAATATTCTATCTGCAGGCTTAAATGTAAAATAATGTTCTTTATGCCACAGTCATGTATATCAGAATCTGTATGAGGAATTTACTCAGTATAAAAAATAATCAGACAGAGCGTGAAAATACTCATTTTTCAGTTACATATGTCTAATGGTGGAGTGGAAAGTAGTGTGACGTGCACTGACAAGGCTGCGGCAGATGATTTAGATACATGTTCACACAGTTCCAGGGACTCTGCACCGAGAGCGGAGCCAATTCAAATATAGCACAGACTCTTGGGAAAAAGTTTCCTTGAAAAACATGATTAATGGCAGTCCAGCGTGTTTCAGCAGGGCTGCATGGCGTGACTAATGCAAACAGGTTTTCTTAGCCAACAGGGTAACCTTTGCTCAATGGGCACATATGGAAATCACATTTTTATTCCTCCTATTTGACCTCATGAAGGAAAAGCTCTGTGCAGTCTCCATGTTGCTTTCAGAATATATTTAATACCCAGACACAATTTCCTTTTCTGTAAATTGGACAAACTGCACCAAATCATGCAGTAATAACACTATCAAATAGAACATTGCCTTAAAAAATGCTAATTTAATTTTGCTGAACAGAAACCACACGGTGACATGGCAGATTTTTCTTCTTATTGCATCAACAGGAGAGAGTTGCTTGTGTAAATTTGAGGCAGCTCTTTGAGCAAACAATGATCCAATGCTGTACAAATACTGACAGTATCACAATGTGTTGCAACACCGTGACACTTCTAAGAACTGTTGGCTAATTTTGGTTCATGAATCTTGAACCAGGTACCCCGTTGAACTGCAGCCTTACCTGGGATGTATTACCCAATAAGAAGTGTGTGTGTATATATATAGTAACTACAGCAGCTTACTGCAGTTAGACATATTTTATACTTGCTAGTGCAGATAAATTTCATTCAAGCAAGGCTTTGAGTCTGCAGCCATGCTAGTGGCTCTGTGAGATTGTATTTAGGCACAGTGCTTTTATCTAAATGCTAACGTCATCGTGTAAGATTCCACTTTTAATGTTAATTTACATTTTTTTAGTGATACAACACAAGGCCGAACAGGACAACACAACACTACCTGGTATTATCTGCATACTGTGAGAAAATTAGCCATGCTGTCTAGGCCGTATTTAAGGAAAGCATTGCTTTAAGGTATAATCAGGCATAATGTTTATCACGTTCACCAACTGAGAATAACATGATTGTATGCTAACATTTGATAATTAGCACTAAACAAAGTACAGCTAGGGCTGATGGGAATGTTATTAGTTTTGCAAGCATGTAGTCGTAAACCAAATTGGACAGATTCAGATTTTCACATGATGATGGTGCTATGAAGGTTCATCCAGAAGGGGATATGAATGTTGAATGAACCAAATTTCATGGCCATCCAACAGTTGTCAGGATATGTCACTTAAAAGCACAAATGTGAACCTCGGCGCTAGAGGAAAAGTCAGGGGGATCACTTAAGTCATTAGGATACATCCTCTGGGAACTATGAATATCTGCCACAATGTAAAAGATTTTGTGTTGTGTTTAATGGATGTTGTGCTATTTCACTGGATAACTTACAACTTTGACCTGCTGGTGGCGGTACAAGAAAACTCAACAAATCACCAAAGACATTGGGATTCATCCTCTGGAGACTATGAAGGACTGTAGAAAAATTCACAACAATCCATTCAATAGTTTTTGAGATATTTCCATCTTCACCAAGGATCGACCGATAGACAGACATCGAGACGTCTTGATAAACATACACATGTAGATTTTTTTTTATTAGGAAAACTGGACACCATCTAATCCAAGAAGCTACACATCTATTTAAAAGTGCAATGTGAAAAATTACATGTCTTTTAGTTAGAAAAGGTTAGAAAAAGCTGTATCACGGTACATGATGTCCATCTGCGTTTTTTGTTACCTTTGGACAAAGCCAGACTAGCTGCCAAATTTTGACCACCTTGGTTAGCCTTCTCAACAATCTGCTGGACTTAGGCCACAAACAGCAGCCTTTACTTTTTCAAGCTCTAAAAAAACCCATGTAGTTTGACTATTTCACCAAGTTAGAATACATATCATCTCCTAACAAGAGCTGTTACCGGCTTTTATCTTACCTCATGACATCAGGAAGTAATCAGGGTCAGATAATTATATAATCTCTTCCTAAACACTGAGGGGAAGATCACTGGAAAGCTTTTACTTGAAGACTCCTATCACTGGTACTGTTGAGAGCTATATTACAAGTACACTTGACTTGTGATTTTCAAGTTCTTATTTAGAGACGTCTCAGGATGAAATTTGATCTTGGCAAAATGCATAGATAGAAATCCAGGTCAACAGTACATGTGGAAAAGTCACTGCTTTCCGCCAGGCGACATCTAGTATCTCTTCATTCCTCTTTGTCATATTGAAACTAAATGTTCCAACATCCTAAAACCTTAACAGCTAAGTGTTGTAATGCTTCTCAGAACACACAAAGGTTGATCTAGGCACGAATACTCAGAATCGACTGCTGTGATCGTGACTAGACGAAACATTCAGTCTAAGGTCTGACAGGGTCTCTGGGAGTATCGGATGCTGGAGGCCAAAATGTGCCCATTAAAGCAGGCTGCACAACAACAAACAGTACCAGAGGGGGCAGAGAGGACACTGAGGTGGGCTGCAGATCAAGATGAATGATCGAGGCTGCAAAGGTGGGGAGCGATCACTAGGTCACCTGCTTGATGTTGAAAGACTTAAACGACCTACTGCTTGCAAGCCAAACACAACCTGAAGTAGGACACGTAGATCAGCCATATTTAATTAAAATGATCCCTCGTTTAAGGCTCTTATTTAAGGATTTTAAGAAGTTGGCATGTCTTCAAACACCAAAGTCCACCCTTGTTACAGGCGATGAGTGGAACTATTTCACTTTAGATCTGGAACAGTTTGACCTAATTAATGGATTTACTGTGTAAAGTGTAGAAAGATACTGATTATGAAACGTTGTGTGGTTTGCACAAAATGCTCCAGTTACCAAAGAAAGATGAAAGAAAAAAAGATTGATTTTAGCCTCAACTTTGGAACGGTAAAGCACAGAAACCCTGGCACAGAAATATTAGGCTGCACTCAAGCCAGTAAGAGGCTAACAGGTGTATAAAAAGACTTACAAAACATGCTTTAAACCAAGCCCTGGTTTAAAAGTCACAGGAAAACCTTCTCAAAGTGACGACAGGCTTAAAGTTAATGAATTATTTTTTATTTAAACCGGAGAATATTTTTCGATATCAAACATGTAATAACAGGGTTTCTGCACCAAATTCGATGGAAGACTTTCTAACACACAAAGAAATGCAATTTAATTCCTTTGTCATGGCCATACAATAATAGGCCTACAATTATTTAGTAGGAACATGAATTTATTGACATTTATGACTGTACTTCCCGGCTGTAGATAACTAATTCCTATTATGGATAATCAATTAATGTGACCTGGACCGAGAAAAGCAGCAAAAAATTGATGGACGCATTAACCAATTAAAAAATAATTACTTAATCTAAGTTTTTGCTCGAACTGACACTTGCTCAGAGCTTCCTTGTTTGTTACAGTTCACAGCAAGGGAAGAGAGGGAAGAGAATTCAAAGCTTCAAGACTTTTCTTTTCAAGATCTGCACATTCCATGCATAATGAATATTTGATACTTAATTGTCACTCTGTAAAACAAACTCCTAAGTAGCACCAGACAACCAGATACATGTAGTACATCATACATTCCCTAACCAGCACTGCATGGAGAGTAAACACTGCCATCTGCTGGAGTGGAGGTGTAATTAATTTATAAAATCAAACTAATATTTTTATTTATATTGAAGACTGCAGATTGTTTTTCTATCAAAATAAGTAAAGAACATTTCAATTAGATCAGTGGACTCCAGATGCAATTTTTCTCTTGAATTATATTCATAACTGTGTTATTTTATATAATTTATTATTGTCAATGGCTCAGTTTAAGAAGAAGAAATTGAACTAATTCAGCATAGAATGCCACTGATTAAACTTTCCATTACTTTAAGATGACGTGGCGGCCTGACGCCTTGTGACTATGTGCCTTTGACAAGTTACCGACTCAGTGGATTCATTTACATTTCCATCCATTTTAATTACTTCTCATGATTAAAAATGTTTGGTCCCAATAACACATGTACTGTATGTCCATTCACACTCATCATAAACTCACTGCTACTTTCTTTTCGAACCCAAAATGTGGGAACGCAGAAATACAATCACACATACACAACTGTGCCGAATTGGGATGGCTACATAAAAAAAACAGCCAATTGTTTGGTTCTTTGGTGTAAAGTTAACCAGGTTAATTTCTCGCAGCCAGAACTGAATTACATTCAGTTTGATTGTCTTTGTGTGTATTTTAGAGAATGACGTGAGTGAGGATGATGGAAGACAGAAGTTCATGGGGGACGGAGATGAGGTGTAGACGTGGAGAGGTTCACGAGTCTATGAGCGTTTTTTTCTGCTCTCGAAATTTCTGAAGTTGGCTGGCCTTATCTTCATCTCGGCAAATTCAATTGAGTGTTCATGGCCCTTCCAGTGGAACCAGTTGATCCCCTGCAGAAAAACAAAACGCAAGTCATAGGAGAGAGACCCCAACAGTGAGACATCGAACACATAGCACATCATCTTTCCCTAAACTATACATCTGCCAATTCACATACATGGGAGGGAATTCTTCAGGGAAGATCTGGTCTGTGTCTTTATCACACCAAAGCCGTTACATAATGTTGGAGAGTGTGGAACATCTGATGTAGATCACTCACATGTTTTTACACTTACAAGAAATTTGCTTTGGTGACTTGGTGCGTAACAATTGACAGAATATATAAATATGTAATTGACAAAACATACAAGTTATAGAATAATAAAGCCTCTTCCCAGTTGGAAGAAAATTGGACATTATACAAAACTCAAAATAGCGACAGAGCTGCAAATAAACCCGAAAACATGAAGGATAGAATAAATGTGAATTCATTTCCCAGAAAGTTTTTTTTTGTGTGTTTGATCCTCATTGTTGCAAATGTTTTGCCAAGGAAACATTAAGTGGGACAAAAAGTAATCTTTCCCTGAACGAGAAAAGAATAATCAGACATTTTATGAAATGTGTGTAAACTGTGTACATACCTTACTGTGACTGTTGTCGCCATATTTCCCCATGAGGTTGACACGATGACAGTTTTTATACCAAAATGCACCTTTGTAGGACAAGGCGCAGTTGGTGACAGCAATGTCATTATCATTGTCATAGGTGGAGAAGGGCCGACCCTGGTGGTAAGTCATGGAGTCCCCTGGTAAAGATATTGACAGTAAAGCCCAGAAAACACAGCTTGTGGTTTCATGCATGTGAACGCTTGAGTTTATTTACAGACAGTGTCTTATATTAAGTTAGCCTGTCGTTACCTAAAAGGAGAGATATTCTTATTCATGTTCTTGCAGAGAGTTAAATAAGAAGATTGATGCCAATCTCATATCTGTGTGTTTAATGTAGCTATAGCCAGGTCATGGTTAGCTTAGCATAAACACTGAAAACAGCAAACCTGGCTCGGTCTAAAGGTGACAAAATCCAGCCACCACGTCTTCTAAAGCTTGCAAATAATGAACACATCAGGGCTGCAGCTAACGATGATTTTAGCACTCGAGGCTTCTACAGATTATTTCACCAATGCATCGTGTAAGAAGTACATTTGCTTGCCGGCGGTGTCCCCCCCTCCCCCTTTGGTGTGCACAGTGATCAAGCGCGGTCATCACCACATGTTTTTGCTGAATCTCAATGAATGCTCCTTCTACTAAGTGTAGTAAAATACTAACGACTCAAAATGTTCATAAAATAAATATATACTTAGAATAATTTATCACCAATGATGAATTAAAAGCATTATTTGGAGGTGCATGCACAACACCTCTTCTTCATCCCTCTCTAATTTCTCTCTCTTCCTCCACTTTGGAAACAGCGCCTATTAATCACATTGTATTTACAGCGTAAGTGTGTGCTATATACTTATTTGGATAAAACGAAGCCTTGATGCAAAGAATTTGCTTTGATGCTTTTTAGTAATCGAATTAATCAATTTAATCGATGAATCGTATCAGCCCTAGAACACATAAATATTCATTTTACAGAATCCACACAATTGTATGTAATGTGTAACAAACACAATGTTTGTTTTTGACCAAGGGTCCTGTGCCAGACTATTTCTTGGCCGGAAAAAGATGCAACATACTAAATATAAAATGTTGAAAAAGGAAATTCAGAGGTGCTCGTGTGTGGATTTTTGACTTATGCTAAGCTAAGCTAACTGGCTGCTGTTGCTGCACCTTAATCTTTAGGTGACAGACGCGAGTGGTCTCCTTTTTCATATCTATCTGCAAAAAAAGCAAACAAATGTTGAATTAGTCCTTAAAATAGCACGTACCTGCTGTTCCACTGTACGCTCCGATGTAGATTTTATAGCGTGTTCTTGGCTCTGCAATCGTCAGCCTGTCGTACAGAGCGTAGGCTGTTTCCCCGTTGTCCCTCAAGTCAACTCGCAGCTCATAGTGATCAGAATTTGTAATTTTATGGAGATTGGAGAGACCTATAATAATTTAATTTGTGTGAGTTTAGAAGGGACTGAGTAAGAGGCAAAGTGAGTTAAGACTAGAAGACGAGCGCTCTTACCCAGCCAGAACTCATCATTCATGTTACCGAAGCCAGCGGTGTAGTTCTTCCAGTTCCTGTAGAATTCCAGCTTTCCATTCTGGCGTCTGAGGAAAACCTGAGGAGGACCGACTATCATGAGTGTCACAACAGCTTCATGATAATCAAAACAAGCACAGGCCAAGGTCACTGTGGACACGTCTATCATTAGAAAAACAGGCGTTGCATAACTAGTATGGTTATCCTATTCAAATGTGAATTATGCTTTAAAACGTCCTTTAATTGGATTCCAGCAGGTTGATTTACTTACCATCCACCCTCCGCCATCTGTGGTCATGTCACAGTACACCTTGATGGGCTGGCTCTCCTCTCCTCCCACATACATAGTGTACAGACCAGAGGTCATCTCTCCATTCAGTAAAATCTGAGCACAGTCCTTAGGGCTTCTGTACAACTGTCCAACTAGAAGCACATATTTAAAAGACATAATCTTAAGAGACCTCAGAGGACACATCTCTCTTTGTTATATAAAAAGAAGCACAAGCGAGTATACGTATCGTGTGAGTAAGTAGGGACCTTGGAAAGAAAGGAAAGGAGGGAAAAATAAGAAGGTTTTTCCATTGGGAGCAGCTCAGACAGAATGAAAAATAAGCACAGGTGGAATATCAAATTCATTGAAAGGAATTTGCGATGGAAGAAGTGTCTTTCAGTGCATATGGGCTGTTGCGTAACACATCACCAGACTCACTGCTAAAGAGTACCAGAAAGTCTAGTTAATATTGATTTTAGGCAACACACACACACACACACACACACATACACACACACACACACACACACAGAGACACAACTGATAAAAACAAACTAGCATGTTTTTTCGTCCTTACTGGTAGTGAAGACGGTGTGCACGTGACGACTCCTCTGGGCTCCAGCGATGGCCTGCAGTCTGACAGTGTACTCTGTAGAGCCAGTTAGCTGAGCCATGCTATAGGAGGACGCTGTCGGACTCAGCACCACTTCCTGAATCCACGCACACACATATTAACACAAAGCACTAACAAAGAGCAAAACCATACTGGAGATATAACTACAAAATATGCACATCACTGCTAACCATTTTAATTAAAGAACACCATTGTTTTAGAGACACTGGTTTCTATTACTTTCACTGCTGTATGGAAAACAACTAGAGGAGACTCAAAACATTAAACATTAAATATTTTTGCTTTATTAATATTATATAAGGTAATGTTGACATGCTTGTTGCTTTCATGAGCTACGGTGACAGAAATCAGATCTAGAAGACTAACTGATTGCCATTCCCTGTTGTAAAAAACTGAAAAGATCAAAAAATCAATCCAAAAAGTTTGGGCATGATTTGGGAAATGGTCGTCAGTAACGCTGAGTTTTTGCATTTTTTAAAATTTAAACAAGAAAAAACACCAGTGTTGTATTGATCATTACTGATGCGTGGATGCACATACCCTGATTACACCATCAGCAGAGGAGAAGGTGAGAGTGTAACCAGTGACAGCAGCCTGCGGAGGTTTCCACGTGAGAGTCGCGCTGTCAATCTGAATGTTAACAGCAGTCAGATCACGAGGAGGGTCCACATCTGAAAACACAATGTCACACTGTAGGTTTATCGTTCAATAATAAAATATATACAAAAATAAATATACATTTTGTTTTGGGTCAGAACTCTTTGATAATTCTCAGCCTACCAGTGGTGAATTCAGTAACAGCGGAGTCGCTCTTCTGAGCTTGTTTCGTCGCATGTACTCCAACTGTGTAGTGGGTTCCTGGAACCAGGGAGCCCATCTCGAACTCCACTGTGTTCCCAGAAACATGCTCCACCACAGGGGACACTGTAAGGCAAGGCACACTCACACCAATAAATCAAACCACACAATCAAAGTAATTTGTACACACCTTGATAGCTTGTGAAAGGAAAGCAGGATGGCCAATAGACATAGGATGGATGAACTAATTGTGCTTCTTTTCTAAATTAAGGGCTAATACAAAGATAGAGAACACAAACACACCTGAATCAGCACTGTAAGTAATGACATAGCCATCGACAGTGGCCACGGATGGTTGCCATACCAACAGGGCTGAGCTGTCTGTGACATTAACTGCAGTCAGGACCCGAGGTCTGTCCAAAGCTGAGAGGCACAAACAGGAAGACAGGCTTCAATTCAGTTTTCCATAACCTAACGCCATTACAGGTCAAGAGGACTGTTGCATAGCGTTGTGTAAGAGACGAAGAAAGCCAACCTGTGGTTACAGTGTCAGTGCTGGGGTCACTTTCCTCCAGACCCTTGACAGAACTCACAGTCACTCTGTACGTTTTACCAGGAGTCATATTGGGCAGCAAAGCCTCAAACACGCTGCCATCCACAGTCAGTGCCATCGGGCTTCCTGTAGAGGACAGAAAACAAAATGTGGCTTCTGCACACACAAAGGCTGTCCAAGCTGATGTTGGGCATGTTATGTTTCCAATGATTGCCATCTTAGTATAACATAATATACATTTAATATGTCAGCATGCTAACATTCACCACTAAATGTAAAATAAGGCTGATGAGACTGTCAGTTTTGCAAGTTTTTGTTCATAAATTAAAGTATTGGACAAAATCTAATTCTGACCTGACGATGGTGCTGCATAAAAAGTTAAAAAGATTACCAAAACTATTACATTTCATCTTGAGGTAGGTAGGAATAGCTTTCTGTACTAAGCTTCATGGCAATCCCTATAAAAGTTGTCGAGACATTTAATTAAATATCGAAAATGTCAACATCATAGTGACGCTACAGAGCAAGTCAGAGGGTCATCAGAGTCATTAGGATTCATCCTCTGGGGATCATGAATGTTTGCACAAAATTTCCTGGCAATCAAGTGGTAAGACAGCATATTTGGCAAGACAGCAAGGTGGAGGACAGACCAGCACCACGTCACTACAGAGGCTAAAATTCAACTAATAATTTATGATATGTAACTAAAACTAAACTGTGTAACTAAATTCAAAGGTATATACAAGTTGTAAATGAAATTTAAACCAGCAATCAACTATTGCAATGCAATAACCTTGATCAACCTCTTACCTCCTTCAAAGGGCACATAGGTGATACGATAGTTATCCACATGAGAGTGAGGCATGGCCCAGTGAACAACAGCTGAGGAGTCCGTCACTTCAGAGAAGTGAAGTCCCCTTGGAGTGCTCAGGCCTAGCAAAGAGCAGACAGGAAAGCAGAAAAAAAGTGAAAAAAAGGAGAAAACTATGAGCTTAAGGGATTCAAATTAAACTCCAGAAATGTTTCCCAAAAGACCGATTTTCCATAAAGAGTCAGACATGGAGTTAAGCCTATACAAATAAATAAAAGATGATTAGTGGGGCTGTGGTTTCATTTCTCTGACAGCAGATGTCACATCTCAAAAAGAAAAAAAAACAACTTTAGTTGTTAGTACAGCACTTTTTATACCTGTCTGAGCAACCCCAGTAATAGGTTGGGAGCGTTGGTCCAAAGTGACACCATAAAGCTCGATTTCATACTCCGTGCCACTCATGAGTCCAGTTAAAACCTTTGTTCGTTCATCGCCACGGACGCTGTATTCTTGAGGGTGGGCTAATCTTTTGCTGTCTCTTATTTTGATCACAAATCTGTCAAACATGTCTTCATCAGAAGTCCACGACAGACGGAAACCGTCAGCTGTGATGTCCGAGACAAAGAGATGCTCCACCTCCGGCTCAGCCTCTGATTAGACAAGGAAACATAACGTTGCAGTACGTTTGGAGTTTTCCCAGCCATATTCATCAACTTCAGGGAGATGGCCAAAGACATCAGTTTGGAAGAAGTCAGCAATCAGGCAAGCTGGTTTCCAGGTAGCAGACAGGGTTACATTCCAGCCTGAAGGCCGTTCTGTCCACCACCTCAGATCGGCCATGCTCAGGCGTCCGTTAGTGTAAACAAGTCAAAAACACAGCACACGGGCTACAAAGGCTACAGGTTTGGGTGAATTAAAACGACAAGATGCTTTTTATAAGTGTTTATTTTTGTCAGTTAACGGGTTCACATTCAATAACGGAGCTGTTGGAGGGATTTCAGCAGGTTGAGACGAGGTCCCCATGCGTCTTCAAGGCCAGCCTTGATGCAATCAGTGCATTCAAAGATAATGAAACAAATGAGATTAGAGGTTAAATCAACTGACATTTCATGCTCAGAATGTCCTGTTGATTTATCAGTGTTTTCCTACTTTTGATAATTTTTTTGTTTTACTCAGTGGTCTGTATCCATTCACTGGAGTTTCGGCCAGATTGATTAACCAGCATGAAAAGGTAGCAGCATGGTGGAGGTAACTTTAAAAAAAAAAAAAAAGATGTCTGTAGACATCTGTGCATGTAGCTCCAATCAGAAATCTGAAGGAAAACACATTTTAAAATATGAAAACAAACAAACATGTTCGCTCATATTTTGGAGGTAAGAAGAAACAGACGGGAGCTCCACATCTCGTCCTCCCGGTGACGAAGCTGCATACCAAGAAAGCTCATTCTGGGAAAGTGTTATAAATCTGAGTTAGGTTTAGGTTACAATACTGAGCTGAAGCCTCACTATCAAAACATGGCATTAACCAAGGTTTACCAAAACTCAAGCACAATGTTGTTAAATGACATCTTACGGATAAATTTACATTTAAAAAAAAATTATTATACCAAAAGCATGAATATCAAAAGAATCATGCTGGTCACAGACATGCCAGGTTGTGATGGTGAAACTTCAGAATTGGCTCAAAGTTTAACGATCATATATGTACAGTAATTGCAACAAAATAAGGAAGTGCACTTTTTTAGTAAGGCAAGGGGCCTTGGAGTGCACTGAGTGGTACCTGTCACAGCCACTGTAGTCAGAGGCCGAGAGAGAAGCCCCGACTCTGACACCCCGGTCAGCCTGACCTCATAGCCTATGCCGGTGATAAGGCCCCACATGTCCAGGTGAGTTTGGTTTCCTGGCACAGTGAACTCCTGAGGCTCCAGCAGCCAGCCAGAGTCTGTCACCACTATGTGAAAATGGCTGAAGCCGCCACTAGAGGGGGCTAATTCCTCCTGCTGCAGCTGCTGCTTCACCTCCCAAGACACACGGAAGCCGTAGGGGGTTATGTTGGAAATGGTCAAGTTTTCCACTTTAGGCAAAGGAGCTGGAGGCGAGTGGGTTTTGATTTTTGGGTGTTTTTTGTGAGAGGGAACAAGATTCCATTAGGAGGATAACGTGTGCAATGGTTGCAAAAGCAAAATCATAAAACCTGTTCTTCCTGTGAGGTGATCCGTTTAAAAAAAAAAAAAAAGCCAAAAAGAAGTTGTCACCATATTTAAAATGGGAACATCTGGTTTAAATATTTTCAAAATTCCAAAGCCAAAACACATTATGGGCATATT
The DNA here is from genome assembly GCA_029875015.1 of Lepomis gibbosus. Classification (NCBI taxonomy): domain Eukaryota; kingdom Metazoa; phylum Chordata; class Actinopteri; order Centrarchiformes; family Centrarchidae; genus Lepomis; species Lepomis gibbosus. Next base: position 27,034 of record JAPMOB010207462.1, read on the forward strand.
TGGCATGCATCACAGTGCTTTAAATATTTTTACAACAGGCTGTTAATAAAATGGATGCAACCTCTCTTTCCTCGCCCAAAGGTCAAGAGATATTTGAGAGATATCAAGAGATATTTTGAAGCTTGGACTTTGGTTTACTGTCTGAAACAAAACCATCAAAGCCGATAGAACTCAAAACATCTAGTGTCCATCAGTGGTGCTGCGTCTTAGCTTTCAGCCTGATGTCTTCTACTGACATTTCTATGCGTGCCCTCAAGACAACTGGTAACTCTGTAAAGGCAAAGCATAATCAATGGCAGTTCTTTATCCAGCGGTGAAAACTACATTTACTCAAGTTCTGTACTTAAAGGGTAATTCTGGTATTTTAAACCTTGTTATTTAACCAGAAACTAAAGTCTCACGACAGTGGAACTGTAGGGAAAGGCTTCCTACAGAGAAACATTTTTGCTAGTCAGAGTAACAAACTGATCCGGTCAGTGTCAAAAGTGGAGTATTTTTAGTAGACGGCAATTGACTGGACCAGTTCCAAAATGTTTTGTACCAAAAATTCGTTTAAACCTCACAAAATGTAAAAATAGGATCTAGGTTTAAAAATACTGGAAATGACCCTGTAAGTACATTCATGTGACAGCTTTACTTTCTAGCTACTCTAGTCAGATTCACATCATTAAAAAGAATAAAAAGTACTTTTACTAACTTCATCTTTAAAAGTGATGCTTACACATGAATTTATCAATAATTATAATCCTGTATTGTTCTGAAGTGGGCCATTCTGCATAATAAGTACTTTTACTTTTGGCACCTTAATTATATTTTGATGCTAATGCTTCTGTACTTTTACTTTGGGTGCATTTTGGAATGCATGATGTAAAAGTAGCCATGGTGCACTCTTTCTGCACTCTCTGTCATACCTGTTATTCTAGCCAATCGACACAAGCAAATTATTCATGAGATGAAATAAATCCACAGCATATGGAAACTAAAACTTTACGCTTGTGCTGTTCAAGCTTATAACAAAACACGGTTGCTCTCCTGACCTCTTTGGGGTTAATAAATCAAATGGTTACATGCACTAAAATGCTACCAGATTGTGAGAACAGTAGGCGCAAATGATGCGTGTCAAATTTGCTCTTAATGGTTTTCAGGCTTTGTACCTGCAGATAACAGGTATTGCTATAAATGAATTGGAGTTATTTTGGTATATCAATCTGATAGGCAAATTCCCCAGAGGGTACTTTAATCCATTTAATCCAATGTTTTTTCCAAAAGTCTCTTAAATTTTAAAAACACAAATTGTTTACATTTACAGCTACAAGTGATGAGGGTTTAAAATACGAGAAAAATACGTAGTACCTGTGACGGCGTGGGCTAACACAGAGGGAGTGTGGCGCCCATGAGAGATACCGTATAGTTCAATATCATAGCCTGTGGCATCCATCAGGTTAGAGATCGTAATGTTACGAGCTTCACCGGGTAGTCTGAACTCCAGCGTATCAGACTGCTGCTCAGGGTCACTGACCCGGACAACAAAGCCATCAAAGTGGCCTGACACAGTGCTCCAGGACAAGCTGAGGTTATGGGGGCTCACAGATGAAGCAGATATGCGCCCCAACTGTGGGACATCCTCTGAATAAAAAAAGAACATTTCCTTTCAGTTATGTAGTGCTGGCAAATTACAATGTGCTTGTAGGTACATGCAGTGTCCAAAAAATGCATGTCATGTGATACCTGTTGTAGCTACACCAAATAGGGGCTGTGTGTTCTGGCCACCAGCGCTGGCGTACAGCTTTATGTTGTAGCTTGTGCTCGCTTTGAGCCCCGCCATAACTGTGGAGCGCACGTCTCCAGGCAGAGCGCGCCCCATTGCCTGCGAGGGCAAAGCAGACTCTCTGACTTCTACTATAAAGTTATCAAAAGCCTTCTCTCCTGTCCGCCACGACAGAGAAAATCTGTCTGAGGTAACGTTAGAAACAACTAGCCTGGACAAATCAGGCTCTTCAGCTACAGGGGAGAGAAAATATAAGATGTGTTCATTTATGAAAATAGAAAAGCCATGTATGCACACAGGCCCAAGTCAACTTTACAGATAACAACTGAAGAATATTTAAAAGCTAATAGCTAATCCTATTCTTTGGTAATACACAAAATCATAATACCTGTTGATGCAACAATACTGACAGCATTTGTTCGGGATCCCTTGTATGTCACATAGAGGTAGGCTACATAGTCAGTGCTGGGCCTGAGCCCTGTGACGTCATGGGACGTTACATTGTTGGATATGTTATATTCCTTTGACTCCATCAGCCAATCAGAATCAATTATCTCCAGGATAAAACCATCAAACTCTCCTTCAGTGCCATTCCAGAAGATTGAAAAGCTCTCTGACGTTAAGTTTGACACATATAGTTTGCCAACCACTGGTTGATTCACTAAAGAGAGAAATCATTATTAGACTTTCATCAGAACCATTTTGCAGAACATATACTGATAGATGTAATCAATTATTGGTATCTGGTTGGTTTGAATCATCATATAAAATGTGTATAGTGTTACAGAACACTCACCACCACCCACTTGCAATTCCTGATTGTCTGAGTTGCTTAATAAAAGATTAAATACATGCATATATTTTGGCATAAAAATTTGCACAATTAACTTAGCAGCTTGCACCAATTATGCCTTTTGCTTTTATGAAAAACATGATATAATTAGATGTAATGCCAAGGGGAGAAAAACACCAAAGCCTTCATAGTAATAGTTGAAGAATACTGGCCTGCAAGTGTTGATTAAAATGTAAAAATGTGGCGAAGGAAGAAACATAAAAGGACTAAAAGACTCTGTAAATGGAGCAGGATCGGATCACGAGGTTGATCTGTTAGCATTAAGGGTAAATCATGAATTATGTTGCATCACAGCAAATCAAAGCAGAGTAAGACAGCTGCAGAGAGAGTCTAACTTATAAAAACAAATTTACATGCAATGAGAAATATTCAGTAGCATGCAAACATGCAGAGACAATTTAGGCATCATTCAGATGTAACACAAGGTGGCATTACTGTTTACCTAAGATTATATTATTTGCTTTTTACCTTGATAACGACAAGAAGATTTAATCATTTGCCACCTAGTAGTTGAAAAGGAAATGGGGATATTTACTTTGACGTCCAGGGAAAATAAACTTAAATCAAAATCGACAAAGCTAAACTATGTCAGTGCCATTCACACAAACGAACAGATCTCAAATGTCACTACAGTCCCCATTTGAGTTCTAACACATCCACGGGCAAATGATCGCTCAAGGTTAATCAATTATACACTGAATGAGGTTTGATGGGATGAAATGAGATGGTCACGCTGTCATGATGTGACAGGCGTGTGAGGGTGGAAGTTATTGGTTTGCTTTTACAATCATTGCAGCACATCAGCATCAAACTTCACCACGATGCAGGGGATGGTGAGGGTGGAGGGGCTTCATGCACTTTGGTAACTGGGATGGAGGGAGCAGTTCGGGGTAAGGGTAAACATTTGAGTGGCGTTTGCTTGGCTCAGTGATACGGCACTGGTGCCCATCACCATGCCCTCTCTCAGCTAGACAGAAACAGTGGCTGGAGGGTAAAGAATGGCTCATGGCATGTGGGTTAAGATGAAGCAGTACAGTCCTCTGTGGCCAGTGTGTTGGGACAGTGATGACAAAACAGAAATTAGGTTATTATGTTGTTCTCGTTTCATGCAGCAAGTTGTGTGGACGCTCCACTGTGAGTGGGACTACAGAGGTTCTAGAGTCAGTGTATGCTTCACAAATACCGACTGAAAGAGAAACATTTTCGAAAAAGAAAGAAAAGAAAATTAAAGAGTGAGAGGACAAAACGCTGCAACGCTGCAAGTTGCAGGTACCTGTGGTGGCTTCAGTGTACACGGGTTCAAGGAAGGAGCCCTGATACATCCCAAACAGGCCAACCATGTAGCTGGTGTTGGGATTCAGCCCGGAGATGCCCAGGCTGAAAGCGTCTCCCGAAAGAGTGAGGTTCTGGCTCTCTGCGAAATTCTCCAAGTTTGTTACCTCAATGACAAAACTGTCATATTCCCCACCCGTGGGGCTCCAGGACGCAGTGAAGCCGTCCCATGTTATGTCAGAGATGGTGAGGTTCATCACCATGGGCTTCAGCTCCTCTGGTAGATAGACAGATCAGAGAGGTCAACTGATGGCAAGATGGACCGTAAAAATATGCAAAAATTACTTTTGAAGGCACATTATTCTGCGATGTAACTAAGACAGAGTATCTGGACCACAGTTTGGTAAAAAAGAATCTCAGAATTGTGGAAATTATAAAATTAAAAATAATAAATTTAATAATAAATAATATTTTTAGAAAAAAGTTGGAATATTTCAATGAATTTGGAAATGTTATTTATTTCGAGAAAAACTTTGAAGACAACTTGAATCTTTTTGCATTAATCTTAAAATATTGCAACTTTGTTTTTAAAATATCAATCTTTTCTCAAAATATCACAGTTTAAACCTAGAAACATTACAAATTTAATCTTGAAATACTGCATATTATTTCACAAATTATTATGACTTTCCCCCCCAACTTAAATCTTGAAATATTACAAGTATTACTATACTGAAAGTATTTACTTCACTCTCGAAATGAATCGACTTGAATCTTGTCTAGAAATATTAATACAGTAGTCTGACTTTTTCTCATAAAATGACATTAATATTGAAATATGTCTTTAATCTTGAAATGATTTAAACGTTCTTGAAGTATTCTGACTTTTTTCTCAAAATATGTTGACTTTAACCTTTTTGTGGCCCCGACACTCCACCATAAATAAGAGTCAGAGGTTAAGAAACAGAAAATAAGGGATGAAAGGAAGATTGTCTTTTAAAATAAATCATTAACCATCTGTGGGGAGAAAAAAGTACCATGCAGCTATTCAGATATTTAAGAAGATAAAAAACAAATGGATGTGATGATGGGTTGTGCTGAAAGCCTTGAAAAAGAAATATACGCTCCATGTACCTGTAGTAGCAAAACCTTTGAGAGGTAAAGAGGACTTCCCTTCCACCAGCCCTTGCAATGTAATATCATAGTGCGTAGAGGGGGATAAACCCTCTATTTCAGCCTTCCTCACACTTCCTGGCAGTGTGGTCACATGACCTTGAGTCCCCCCTGACGGAGCACTGAGCTCCACCAAAAAGCTCTCAAACACCTGGTCAGGCGCCGACCAAGCCAGGCTTAGACTAGTGGAGGTAACATTGACTGAGAGGTCCCCCAAAACATCCAGGTTTGAGCTTTGAGGCTCAGCCTCAGATCTCAGCACACCAGTATTAGAAGAGGAAGGAGCCTCAGTGTTTAGAGGACGAGGGGGATCAGAGTTTTGAACTGCTTCAGTATCCAGGTCAGACTGTGGGGTGGTTGGGGGATCTTTTATGCTCAGTGCATCTGGAGAGGTAGGCTTGGGTGCTACAGTGAATAAAAGCAGGTTAGAGAATGAATTTGTTACCGGCTCTGCGGATGACTGAAAAAGAACCTGTGAAGAAGAAATTGGTTTCAAATAAGAACAGAACATACTTACAATTCAAATCAAATAATTCAGCATTAAGTCATGTTCTTTATCTGCCTAATTCCTGCAAAGATCTCATCATTTTCCCGTCTCCTTTTATCCCAGTTTTTCCAGGACCAAGGTTTATATCATAAAGCAACAGCAAAGGAATTAATGTCACTTGAGTCAGTGCCATTAATCTTTGAAGGTCTCTGAGTAGTCCACCAGAGTGGAAGTACACAGTTGTCTTCAAACAGATGATGAAGCCATGCACAGCCATTGTGTTGCTGCAGTCCTAAATAAAGACTGTTGAGTCACTTGTCTGACATGCGAGTGACGTACGGTGTAATTTTCTCCGACTGCCTAGAAAATCATTTAATTGTGTAAATGGGATTGGACAAGATGATGAATGATGCTGATGGAATTAGCGACACAGGCTTTCAGACAGCAAAATGGTTGCATTTATATGCTCAAATGCAGGAAGAAATCGGGACAGCTAGTGTACTGTAACCCATTTGTTTCTGAAAGGTATTAATTTCTCGGGACAGAGTTCCCACAGTAGATTTCTTCATGTATTTGGATTTCAGGAAGCAACATTTTGCCACAGTACTGAAGCCTTGTCAGATCCCATGTGGGATCAGGTGACAATGAAAATACAATCATCTCTGATGGGTTTGTCATCACACTGCCTCATGCCAAAGATTATGCAGATGATGGTTGTAATAAAAAATATTCTCATGAGAAAAATACCAGCATGCAAATCACATCACTACTTTGATCTAACAATTTGACGGCTTCCTCCTTCAGTGGAAATATGTTCTGTAAAAAAAAAATTAACTAGGAAAAAGTGTTTCTAATAAACAATTAGACTAAAAGAGAATCTTATACCTGTGACTGCAACAGCTTCAAGTAGCGCGGATCTCTGCCTACTGGTTATTCCATAAAGTTTAATTTGATATTCTGTCGATGCCTTCAGGTCTTGGATTTTAGAGCCAGTGGCATCACCAGGAAGTTGGACTTCTCTCACATCCCATAATTGCAGTGTGTCTTTATATTCTACTACGAAACTATCATAGGCACTGTGAGCCTTTAGTGTCCACGAGAGGTCAAACCCATCAAACGTGATGCCTGAGACAGTCATCGCTCCAAGCTCATCCTCAGGCTCCGTCCCAGACAACTGGGACTCAGAGGGGTCTAAATACACAAAGCTAATCACATTGTCCTCTGAGCCTGTAGGAGTCGTTAGCTCACGGTCGTCTGAGTCTGCTAAATAAAATGTGAAAGAGGCTACGGGGAAAACAAAAGAGTACAGGTGAAGAAAGCATCATGTAGGTGTGTGAGTGCATCTCATTTTCAGTGTTTACTTTGGCTACAGATTTATTTCCAAAGTCATCTTATCTCTAACTCTAAATCCCCAAGGTTATGGTGTGAATTATTTTAAAATATACCAAGTTAATCCTAATGGACTTATAATGAAGAACATAAACACTCCAAAATCTAAACAATGGACTGTCTAACTGGGGGACATAACAGCATATATTACATAAGTTAACGGTTTTTTCCTCCTTAGCAGGAAATTATCATTTGTTATCATTTATTCTGAGAATGAACTGTGGCAGAATTGTTCCCTACCCACCTGTAGATGCAGGAAGGACGACAGGTGTGCTCTTCTTGTGACCCCTCTCTGCAGTCAAAGTGATGGTGTAGCTCATACCAGGAATCAGGTTGGACAAGACATATCTAGTTGCTGTAGCAGGGATCTCCACCTCCTCAACCTGCCCATCTCTGGAGACGTACACCAGCCTGTAGGCGCCAACCTTGGCCCGAGGTTTCTGCCATCTCAAGGTGAGGGAGGTCTCTGTGGACTCGACTTCTTCGAAATCCCTGGGAGGATCGAGATCTGACAGGAGAGAAGAATTAAGTGCATAACTGGCTGCAAAACTTTCTCTTCACTTCTGGTGCGTTCTCAATATAAATGACTGCTCCCCCCATTAGTTTCATTTCATCACCCAATTTGTATCAACAAACTTGTCTGTGTATCTATGAAGTGGTGTGAAGGGGCCTGTTTTGACAGCTGCTCACCAGTTGCTGCATTTGTAGTAGCAGGGAGGCTCTCTCTCTCATTCTTCACGGCAGTAACACCGATCCCATACTCTGTCCCCGGCTTTAGCCCTGACATTTAGAGGGATAGAAGGAAAATTACCAGGTGGAAATGCTAATACAAGCTGTGTGTGGTCGTGTTTAAAAATGTTTGTCACTTTGACCCTTACCAGTTATAGTAGCTTTTGTTGTGTCTCCTGGTCCCCGTGGGAGCAGTTCCTCACCATGAGTCGCTCCAGAGATTGGACTGTATTTGACCCGATAGCTGCCAACATCAGCTTTACTGTTGGTCCACTCCAGAGTGATGCTGTCATCTGTCTGGGACACAGCCTGAAGGTCCATGGGGGAATCCAGGTCTACCGGAAACACATTTATAATCATATTAAGAGAATAACCTTCCCACCCACAAACTATTATTATGGCTACTACTGCTAGAAATTGGGTCACTTGTGCACAGCCCCAAGCCCAAATGTTTCCAGTAAAGACTTAAATCTTTAAAATCTTTAGTAATTTAGTGAAACAGCTTCTCACTGTAGTTTTTAACTACAGTGTGTGTTTTAATGGTAATAAAAACACACTGTTGTTAGTACATTTATAGTTGGTTTTGGTCTTTTCATGGAATTTGTTGAAAAACAATATGAAAAACACTAAATATCACAATCACTTCGGTATTTATCAAAACATTTGACCTGTTTGTCATTCAAACCATGATTATACATGCAGTTTTCAAATAAATGAGAATTTAAAGCGAAATCTGCAATCACAACCCCACCTGTAACGAATGTGGTGGTGACAGGGTCACTGCTCATGTCTCCACTCCTGGAGATGAGCGACACCTTGTACTCAGTGTCTGGCCTCAGACCATCAATGCTGTACTGCTTGTCTGGGGGGGAGATCTCCACGCTGGTTTCATCAGACGGGCCGGAGCTGGGCCCATAAAACATGGTAACTCTGTCAATCGGAGCCACCGGCTGAGACCAGCCGACCAGAGCCGAAGAGTCTGTCACATCCTTCACCTCCACCTGCTGGGGGCCATCAATCTCTGGTGGAGGGAGGGGAGTTTGAAAGCCTTTAATTTCACAAATGAATTGAGAAAAAGTCGAACAAAGCTCCAGCACTGGTCTGAGTCTACATTGGTGTGAGACCAAGACTGTGACCAAACATTAGCGCTCCTGCAATTTATTTTAAGACTTTGTACATAAAACAGCCCTTGTAAGACTCAACTTGGCTCTCTCGTAAGACAAAGCAGTAGCGTGGATCATCGAGGGAAAAGGCTATCATGAAATATAACGTGATTCCCTTTCACTCTGATGTTGTGTTTACTACCTGACAAATATCCTGTCCACATGTGGAGGAAACATCTTTTCTCAATATTTTGGAGCCTCTGGGGGTAAAAGGCTACGAAAGGTTTAACGTTACTTCTATCATTCATTTCTGGGAGCTCTGTCTAGTTTCAGCCTACACAAATACATGACATCAGAAATGAAATGGTGTGATACCGTGGGAGTCCGACACACACTTGTAAACTAAATGGATTTTCCATGCACAATGAGAGTTGTTTGGGCTGGCGTGCCATATCGATTGCATAAGCAACTGGAAGCATTTCAGAACATAATGTATGGAGTAACACTGCTATAAAAAGCAGAGGACAGGAGCTACGAGCAAGATTTAGTGAAAGAAAAAATACTATTACCTGGTGATGCTAGGGGGAGAGTCAATGTGTCTAAGTAATTACTCTTTAGCTAAAATCTGTTAGATGGAACTGTGGAGAGCCAGCAGGGATTTCCTGTAACTCTTCTTTTCATTATGGAATTTAACTCTTTGACATTTATGTATTTTTTTACGCCACCAAACTACTAATATCTGCCAGACAGAGCAAGAAAATTACATACCATCTGAATTGGATACTTTCTTTGGTACAAAACTGGCTGGTTTTAATCATCTCACCACTTCACCTTAAATAATCTGTGTACTAAGAAGATATTTGTTTAAAGCCTGAAACTCACTGGTAGTGACTTTTTCAGATGTTTGGGGTCCTCTGGTTTTGTTCTTGATGATGTTGATGGAGACTTCATACTCCTGTCCTGGTCCAAGACCTGACTGGAAAAACTTGTTTTGAGAGGACGGAAGAGTGCTCGCGATTTTTCCGTTTTCTTCTTTCTGCAAGGACACATTGTGCAAAAACTAAGGTTAAATATCCCGTTAAAGACGTACACACACAAGAACAGATTACTGTGAGAAAATCAGGTTACGGTAGAAAATAAGACAACACGTTTACACGTACTTGCTGCGGTAGTCTTTATTACACTACAGAGTTTATATCCAGCTGCTGAGTATTTAGCCACTGCAAGCTTATTTTAACTGAATTTAAAAAACAGTTTGACATTTGGGAAATATTCTTATTTGTTTTCTTGCCGAGAGAAAGATGCGAAGATTGATACCACTCTCATATCCGTCAAATCGTCTGCAAACAGCCATAATTTAACCTTAATATTTGTTTCTACACAAGTTGTGGTCAGATTATTTGTAGGCTGGAAGCAGCTGGAGTCTTGTTGTCAATGTGAGATTTTCTTCAGACAAACCTAAGATAGCTGTTTCTACCCATTTCAAGTCTCTATGCTTATACATAATTTTACTTTTGGAACGTATTTACACCTTATGTCTGGTATATAACTGACGTACCTTTCATCTGTGGCAATACAAAACAGACGAGATTTAAAAAAAGGTTTTTCCAAATATTGTGAAATCACTGAAACCATAAATGTGCACAAAACATATTAGGCTGAAGGGTCCAGTAATGAAAGATTAGCTGCGGACAGATACACACAGATGACCAAAGACATTATCCACTAAATGGATAAAAACTCTGAAGTAACTGCAAAACTTTTAAAGGCCTCTGACTTATCAGCTGGCACAGTAATTTATTTTCAAAGAATTACTGGCTGGAATTCTGAGCAACAGATTTACCCGCAGTTCTGTGACATCCAGACTTTCACTCACTGGAGGTTTTCCATATGTCAAAGCAATTTTAATGGTGAGCACTGAAATAAATCCATGTTTTTGCTGAGACTTCCAATAAACTGGCATAGCTTATCACCTCTCACTTTTTTTCCTCTCGGATAATAAAATCCTGGGCAAGCCTTCAAAAGAGATGGGCAGACTGACCGTGTTGCGGAAATAGATCTCCCAGCCATCAAAGGGGATGTCCAGCTGGTCCCACACTACCTCCACTGAGGTCTCTCTCACTGATTTGAATCTTAAGCCCTCTGGCTGAGGAAGATCTGGAAGGATGGAAACAAAAATAATTTCAAAACAGTTACCATCGTTAGCTTAGCCACATACACCTTTTTCTATAGGAATTTGCAGCAAACAAGCCTGGAAACAACCTGTGGCCACCCTCGCGCTGACAGGGACACTCCTCTTGTTGCTCAGAACAGCGTAGACATTGATCTGGTACTCCATGCCAGGTTCAAGCTCTTTGACAGTGGCAGCAGTTTCGTCTCCGGGCACAGTGAACTCCAGCTGAAGACCACCAGGAATTGTGGGCACATATGTCACAAGGTACTCCGTCACCAACATCTCGTTGTTCCAGGACAGGTCCACCGTGTCAGAGGTGACCTCACCAACAGTAAGATCCTTTGGAGGAGACACTGGAAAAAACGAAAGCAAAAGAACTCTGCTGAGGCTGTTGTCTTGGACAGTTTCTTGTGCCCTCAATCACCGAGTATTTACCAAACACAGCTAATGCAAACTCCAGAGCTACATCTGGCTGTGGTGTAAAGAACTGCCAAAAAAGTGCGAACAAAGTGCAGACAAGGGCAATACACAAACCAAAAACCTCTTTTAAATTCACTAAAATAGTTTCTCTCAAGATGAGTGGTGAGTGCATTTTGAGAATACAAGGAAATGACATCACTGGATTGGTTTTTATAGTACATCTAGTTAACACATGGAAACTTTCAGGATTTGAAAACTGCAAACCTTTTTGTGTGTGTGTTTCTGCACAAGAGCAGAGTTTCTTACCTTCTGAGCAGTCTTCTCCAATGTATCCTTCATCACAGACACACTGACCATTAATGCAGCGGCCTTTGTCCTGGCAGTTGTTGAGACAGCTCAGCTCCATACAGCTGTCTCCTTCATATCCACTCTCACATATGCACTTTCCATTGACGCAGCGCCCCCTGTTGTTGCAGTTATCTGGACAGGCGAGCACAGAGCAGTCTTCACCCGAGAATCCTTCCTGACAGATGCACTTGCCGTCCACACAGTAACCCCGGGCCAGACAGTCATTGGGACAAGCTTTCTGACTGCAGTCTTCACCGGAGAAGCCTTCGTCACAAACACACTGCCCATCGATGCACTGGCCGCGGTTTTGACAGTTGTTAGGGCAGCTCAGTTCACCGCAGTCCTGGCCGGTGAAACCTGCGTGACACACACAACGTCCCCCAATGCACTCGCCGCGGCCATAGCAGTTTGAGGGGCAGGTCCTGATGCTGCAGTCCTCACCAGCGAAACCCTCCTCACACACACACTGGCCGTTAACACAGCGTCCTCTGTGCATGCAGCTGCTTGGACAGGAAAGCTCTGCGCAATCATCTCCCTGGAAACCAACGTCACAGGCACACTGTCCGTTTATGCACTGGCCTCTGTTGTTACAGTTGTTCAGACAAGCTAACTGACTGCAGTCTTCGCCTTGGTAGCCCGTGTCACAGATACACATCCCGTTGAAGCACGTACCTCTGCCGTTACAGTCGTTGAGGCAGGTGAGCTGAGAGCAGTCTTCTCCACTGTAGCCGGCAGTGCAGACGCACTGGCCATCTACGCAGAAGCCATTACCATGGCAGTTGTTGGGACAGGTGCGATCTCCACAGTCCTCCCCGGTGTAACCCTCATCGCAGTAACAGGTGCCATTCTCACAGCGTCCACGGTCGTAGCAGTCTTTGGGGCAGATGAGTTCAGAGCAGTCGTAGCCAGTCCAGGGTTCGTCGCACACGCAGTCTCCGTCTTCACAGCGTCCGCGGCCTTGGCAGTTGTTAAGGCAATGGGTTTGAGAGCAGTCTTCGCCAAAGAAACCATCCGAACAGATGCAAATACCGCCCACACACTGGCCGTGAGCTCCGCAGTCCACGGGGCAGGCCGCGAGTGTGCAGTCTTCACCGGTGAAGCCCTGGAAGCACTCACACTTTCCGTCAACGCAGCGGCCACGGTCCTGGCAGTTATTGGGACACACGGGTTCAGTGCAGTTGGGTCCCTTCCAGCCTGGCTGACACACACAGCCACAGGTTTCAGTGCTGTAGTTTCCATGACCGTTGCAGTAAGGTTTAGTTCCAACCTCACCTTTGATGAATGAAAGTAAAGAATTATTTTTTTATGTTCTTTCAATGTTTTGTCCAAAATGATCTCTGTCGTATTATATTGAATTAAATAGCGCTCTTGCTAAGAGTTAGAGGAGAAGATCGGTATCACTCTCATGTCTGTACGCTTAATATAAACCAACAGCCAACAATGTGGTTTTAGTCACTGATCTGGCCAAGAAATGGCCCAGCACACAACCACAGCTTGTCACTTTTACACATCAGTTGCTGTACAGATTAAACAAGATATAACATGTTAATTATTGAGCTTTAGAAGTGCTGGTAGGTGGATTGGTCACATTTTAACCTATCCAGGCTAGCTGTTTCTCCAATTCCCAATCTTTAAGCTAAGCTAAGCTAACAGCTGCAGCTTCATATTTACTGTACAGAGTTGAGTGGACTATTTTCTCTGCAAAAAAGCCAACAAGCAGCACATTTCCCAATTAAATATTCTACCTTTACGGCATCTGATCCGTTGAGCTATTTAGATGCTGGCTGTAGCTTAATATATAAAGCGTACAGATAGGAGAATCTTCTCAACACTCACACAAAATGTCTTCCTGTTTATATACTTGAAGGCTGAGTCGTTCAGAAACGGTCCGAGGCTTATTTTAGCAACTACTAGAGAAGAATTCTTACTGTCATTTATATTCAGCAAATGCATGTCACGACATTTAAGTTAAACAAAGCCCCATTCAAAAAAATGATGAGTTGATGGGAGTATTACACCCCCTCATTGAATTCCAATGACCTCAATAGATGAATGGAACAGATGTGCGTTATAGTGAAGGAAACTCGCTGGGTATTCTTAGTGCAGCACTTCACAATGAGATTTTAGATAGAATAAAGATTTTACTGCAGCGGCTGTGATCTATATATGACAGATAAAGCACAGGCAACAAATCACACCTACCTGTGACCTGTGCGCTACAGCAGGCCCCGTCACCACTGCACTGATCTCTCAATGCTGAAACTTCTCCTTCAAGCATCTCCAACCGGCTCATGAGGTCTTTCAGGCCGGGCATGTTGTCGGTACAACCACAGGCCTGCCGAGGTATGTTGATGCGATGAGTGAAGACGATCTGGTTCTCCCTGTCGACTGTGTGCTCAGTAGTCTGATGGCCCGAAGAGACTGCTGCATCTTTGGGATGGAGCGGCATGCTGTCTGGAGCGTCCAGGTTCACCAAGCACAGGGAACTGGCAGGAACATTAATGTTATAGACGTGGTTGAAAACCACAGGTTGGTCTGCACTGGGGACGGTCATGTTATGTTCTTCAGGGGAGGCCAGCGTCTGTCGCCGATGCCGTAGGATTTTCTTCACAAGCCCAGCATTTGATAAGCTGAGCAAAGCAGTCAGGAGGAGGCAGCCCAGAACGCCTCTTGTACCCATGCTAGATGTGGGACGTGAATTTAGTCAAATAAATATCCGTCTGAACCTCTGACTAAAGGCCAGTCCTGGGTATTGGGGGTTCTGGAAAACAGAAACAAAACAAAGTATGAGACAAATGCAGTTTCCTGTGATGTTTGCAGCTGCAACGATTAGTCGATAAAGAATGGAGAAGGGAGATTAATCGCAAGACTTGGGCTGGCCGATCAGCCGGTCAGCTGCAGCAGAACGCTGTCTGTCTTGTGAAACTTTCAATATTGAGGGGGGATACGAGCAGCCTCTCCCACCTTGTTTTTGCTCAAATCTGATTGGTTCAACAGCATCTGGTTTGTGTGACAAGTCCATCAGAGACTGTAAATATGGCGAAAAATAACAATTATGGAGAAAAATTGTTAGCAGGTTGGCAGGTAAATGTGCCAAATAAATTGACTTTTCCGTGTGCAACAGTGACGGGTACAGGGGCAGTGTGTGATAGGCAATCATATTATGCATATATAAAATTTGAAAATGAATTATTGTTTGTCATATTTATTACTGTTGTTCTTCTTATGCATATATAGCTACAATCAGTACAAACAGAGGCAGGGTCCAGCACAGGGGAAGCTGAGCAGTGAGAATTGAGGGTAAAGACTTTTATGCACACACAGATCTACAGTATTTTATGGGCCTGAATTGTAGTTTTTGATTGAATTTTTAAAAACACTGAGTATCTGAGTGTGTATATGTGTGTGTGTGTGTATCTATGTGTGAGCATTTGTAACTATTTTAGCCTTCTGACTGACTGTACACACGACATGTTGGTTGTTAACAGTGCTGTGTTCCAGCTCAGGCGGGACCTGGTCTTGTTCAGTGCAGCAACTTGCTTATACAAACCGAGGAGCCAGGTGTCTTCCTAAAGTTTCTTCAAGGTCTTCAATACCTCAAAAACACTATTAGTGTTAAAATAAAAATTGTTGTTGCATTGTTATTGCACATGAACAGTAAAAAAAATCTTATGCATCTATGAGAAATAAAGATGTTTAGGTAAATAAGTTTATTATCATTGATGCACTCATCTACCAAAATCTATTTGAGTTTAAATATTTTAAATGCGTTTCACGGCAAATATTAATATATGTGATTAATTTCGATTAATTAATTAGATCTTTTGTTAATCACTTGACAGCCCTAATATTAAATATTCAAAGAAATCTGGAGTTGAACTGCTCAAAAGCTGTAGAGTGACAAGTAGATGTTGCTTTGTTTTAATGGGTCGCAGACCAAAAGGCTGTGAACCATTGTTTTAGACAAATGTGCCATTTCACAAAATCAAACAGGTAAAACTTTTACAGTATAGAAGAGATACACCATTTAAGTAAATATGCTATTGTTTAAGTGGCTCCATTGGGGATATTGACATCTGACCCATCCTAACTGAGCAGCTAATGAAATCAGAGGTTTCAGGATTCCTTCACATTACTCAAACTAAGAAAAGGCTTGTCTACAGCTCACACAAGTCTTTTTTTGAGAGTCAATCTGTTTATTTACCATTTGTCACAGTAGTACAGTGTCTGACAACAGAATACTGCAAGCAACTGTGGGCACAGGAGTGTAGACAAAAGAGGTTTATATAGTGTTAAGATTCATTGCTACATTTAACTTACCCTTATTTCTTATACAGCTAATCAGGGAAAACAGACTTACACTCTTCATGTACTGACGAATATGCACATATTTGAAAAGTCTCAGCTGAAATAGTATATAACATAAAGAAACAGAATTATTATCCCATATAAAGGACTCCTCCTCGCCCACGATTCTCTCAGATGACTTCATCAGCTGGACACCAAGAATGCTGTAATTTGTGGGAGACAAACTAATGACAAGCTTCTTCCTTAGCGTGGGAAAGCCTCCTTGGATTACACACTGTTGAGTTTCCAAAGGATCTGAGTAAGCACGGGATACTGAAAATCAATAGAAGGTCCTCTGTGTGCACAGACTGACATAATGTATCTGTGCTCTGGCTTCTTTCTTACTTATGAAAACTTTGTTGCTTAAAGATATTTTCATGATATATAAAAAGCTGATACAGATTTCTCAGAAAGCTACTTTGTATATTTTAGAATTTGCAGGCTTTGGATGAATTTACGTTTTCTGTGTATTTCTCATTAGCTATTTCTTTAAAACAACATACTGTGGGTGGTTAATCATCTCACCCTCATACAAGCAGACAGGATGTATGTATGCACACAGGTTCACATGCATGAGCTCTGCTACTGTGTCTGGGAGGCAGCAAACTATACCTCTATAAAGCGTTTGCATCTCTGCCAGTAATGGAGAACTTGTCCAGACTGTTTGATTGGTAGCGGCTGACAGAGTTTGCAGAAGCAAACCAATGAAGAATGACTTCCAGAAGCGAATTGTTAATGTAGTGATAGCTACAAAAAGACATGTGGCACATCTGGATTTAGGTTCTCATGAAGCCTTATGGAAACTATTTATTGAAACAATGCAGATACTCGGCTGTCTGGTAATGAAAGTAGATGTTCAATAAAAGTTTTAGCTGAGTGTTTGTTGCATCTCAATGTAATCAAGACCACAATCACCCCCCCACCCCACCCCACCCCACCCCTGCCACTCGATCATTTATGAGGAGGACATATTTTATCCACCAGAGATACAAAACTAAAACAGATTATGATACCTGCACATAACTCAAAACGTTCAATCTATCAACAAAAAAAATTACAGGAAAAAATATGGAGGAATAAAATATATTAGGTTGTCACATGAAGAGAGAAAAAAACTTTTATCCCTGAACAAAATCCCCATCCCGTCCAGATTTAGACAGATCTTTTACATATGCCTGAGCAAAACATATTTAAATAAATATTTGATTTTATTCACAAATGAATTAGCACTTAATTTTTCAATCAAGATGTTTATTTTGTTGAGGAAATAAAAATGAGTTACTAATAATATTTTTCCAAAAAAGATTTTATCATAATTGTGTTGAATGTTCTCCCTGAGATTTGTGAAGTGATCCACTGTTTGGCATCAAGGGTTTGTCACGTTGTGACAATAAAGCATAGTTTAACCACACAATTAACCATTTGGCCCTTCAATTTTCATTCAGGGGCCAAAGTCAGCCTTTAAAGTTGAAAGGAATAATGATTTGACATTTATTGATGCTAATTATCGATATCTAATGATAAGAAATGTTTTTATTGTGATAACATCTTTGGCCATATTGCCCAGCCCTACAGCTGAATCAAATGGACCTACCTTATATCCCAAACCACAAGACTGTATCATTCATATAATATAGCGATATAACTTATATCTCAGAGTTCTTGCGATAAGAGGTTTCCAAGCTCATTATATCATCAGATACATCCATCTTGGTACTTATAAATACAGAAGTGAGTGAAAACCAAACAAAATGGATCAGTCAATGTAATTAAATCCAAATCTAATTGATATATGGCATCAATCCACAATATTTTAAGCCTCACATGACCAACACGGTACTCACACATCCATCATCTCAAAGTCGTTAACCTCTACCATTGATCCAATAGGACGTGAACAAAGTACAGTCATTTCTCCACTGCTCTACATGAACTGTTCAGATTATTGACAGAAAGGTTCAGAGGAGTAATGGGAAGGTTGAGCCGGTGTGTATTCATTGTTGTAAAATATGAAGAGCTCTATATAGGTTGTGATAAATTTTCGTGTGAGGAGTGTCTAAGACAATGTGACAACTTGTGGGCTATTTGTCAACAGTCTTTGAGTACAGAGCAAGTGTCCTGCAAGCTGACAGGTAATTTTTTTCTATTTATGTTTTGTATCTGGTTATATTTGGATGAAAAATGTGTATAATGGGTGTGCACATATTTTCCAGTCAGTCACTACAGTGACTTTAAACGGCTGGTGTTGGACGTACAGGTACGAAGGAAGACCCCCCGTCATCAATCCTCTTTCCTTTCCCTTGTTGTCCTGACCTTTGACCTGAACTCTTTCTGCATGTGCCCCTTAACAGCATGAATGCGCCCCTTCACCAAATCTAAACAGATAAAAAACTGAGCTTGAGTTTCACGAGTTCTTGCACATCTGGCGAGTGGTAGGATAAAGGCAGGTTATGACCAGTGTTGTAAATCAGAAACTCGGTCTTGCGTTATGTCTCCCATCTCCGTCTAGAAAACTTAAAGACATAAAGACTGATAATATGCTGTAAAGAATGGATGGAGGTAAAAAATTAATCCCTTCAAATCCTCAGCACAGCATCTCCCTGCAAGTTTCAGCAGAAAATGTGCTTTATAGCTTTAAATGTAACTCAATGCAGCTATTCTATATTTGTAAAACACCCCTATTATGATTTTCTGATATTGTAGTCACTTATCTATATTAACAGACAATGTGCAATTAAATTGTACAAGCTTAATGTTTCTAAAAAGCCAAGAACACATCAGTCAAAGCAGACCAGGGGTTGACCAAGGACATTTCACTTGACTGCGGGACATGGGAAGACAATTTGGAGCGAAAATTGAAATAAATATAACCTGTTCACTAAGCTATAATCCAGAATTGCTGTTGCTTTAGTATTCTTCCCCCATGCTGGCAGCGAGAAGGGAACTTTTCCGCGTGGAAAAGAGAAAGTGGGAATGTTGGCCCTAGACTGACGACATCTGTTTTGCCTAGTCAAAGAAAAAACAAAAAGGCGCTGAGGTCCTCTGTCCACTGCATGTTATATTTCATGTTTTTCATGACAAACTTCTTTTCTTTGATCCTCTCTATCTGTGCAAAACAGCCAGCTGAAGGTCTGTGTTTTATCAGCAGATCCAAACACTGCTGTCTTCATTTCACACTGAGATTTAAACCATTCACATCCATGAGAACATCACATCAAGTGCAGCATGTCCGGACACACTTGTTGTGGAAAACATTTCTGGCTGACAGCAGAGAGTCAGGACTCTGGTCAGCGACGAACATTAATAGGGTGCGTCTGCTTGCTTGTTCATCTGCATTTTCGTATGTCGTGAATGGCAATTGGAAAGTCTGATTCTCAGAGCATCTGGAACAGCTGGGAATCATGTCAAGAAAGTTAATTGGACTAGTTACTGGAGCTGATAGCAACAATAGCTGAAACACCTCATTAAGAGATTACAAATTTCCCCACTGCTACACAAAAAGCCTGAAGCAGTCCTTTAAGAATAATAAACCCGAGCTTTATGTGTCTCAAGGTAAGTCTAAGGATGCAGATTTCAGTTTCAATTTGCAACTATGGAGTCCCTTCTCAATCAAGGGGAAAAGACTTAAACTCCTTTAACTCCTCCTTTTGAACTCTGGTCCAAACTGAAATACCTCAACTATTTGATGGGTTGAAATTTGAATCATAATGACAATAATGTTTCCCTGATGTTTTCTGTAGTGCCACCAAGAGTTTTCCTTTTAAAATCAATCTGGTTCCAGCTTCTCAAATATGATGATTCGTTTTTCTTTGTCATATATGTTAGTAAACTGAATATCTTTGTGTTTTGGACTGTTGGTTAGACTAACCAAGCATTTTTTAGTCTTTTCTCATATTAAAAAGGGCCCTGTGGAGATTTTTTGTAATCAAACACTTATGTTTACATTCACCTTTACTTACCAAAACAAAAGTATTTTAAATCAACAATTGTTTACGTCCATGTTTATTAGCAGTTAGCAGTCTTCTTCCCTGCCTCTTCCCACAGAATGAAGCATAACTCGGCATGTTAGTGCCGCCTGTAGATCAGTAGAATAGACCTCATGCAGGTGTAAGAGACACAAATCGGAGGCCACTCATAGAAAAACAGCTCCAAAGTGCTACTAGAGCTTTAAAAATCCTCATGGAATCTTTTTCTGCTGAGAAAATAACCAGTAAATACTCAATTATGAAAACAGTTAAATGCAGCTTTAGTCTACAGCTACACTCACGGCTCTGTGAGGCAGTAATGCTCATTGTAAAGAAAAATCAACTGTAGATAAAACAAAGTATTAAACTGAAATATTTTGTTCTCTATCAGCGTGTATATTTAATGCTGCGCCGGGTAACAGAAGACCTTCCTCCACTGGTTAATGATCAAGAAAATAAGAGCAGATTTTAAATGGCTAGTGATATAACTGCTTACAATCAGCCATCTGTGCACCATCCCCCTCATAACCAACACACCTGATTCTAGACACTCTGGCAGATTTACAGTGTTAAAGGCCTAACACTGACACAGGCACAGCTGACCTGCACAGTTATATAATCATGTAATACATTTATTGGAGTATCCTGTACTGTAAAGTTATGTCAACCATGAGCTAATTCAGTTTCTCTGATTTAGGGGAAAGAGAGACATTATTCGACGTGTAAGCCCGGCACAATGCCCTCACTAACTCCCAGGGTCACCACACTCAAAACATGGAGGGGTGTGATGATGAGTTATGATCAACCCCTGGATCTTTGTGTGTTCTGAGGTCACGCAGAGGGAAACTGTGTCGGGACGAGCCCTGGGGGAGCTTCAGCTACTAAACCAGCTGTCCCTCGGACAGACATTTGCTCACTGAGACACCTATGTCATTCTGCTGCACAGACACATCCCAGGACATCTAGCACATAGCAGAGAGGCTGTAAAAGACTCCAGCCTGAATAGCTGTGAATGGGCGTTGATGTGCTTTTAGATTGGAGTTTTGCAGGCTGTGAGATACAACAGAGTACATCCACAGAACTGGATGATTCTAATCTTTACCCAAAATATTTATTTCTGAACATAAGTTAAAACCACTGTAACGCAGACTTAGATTTCAATTAAGCAGAGCTACTGGACTGAATGGATGGAAGTATTTTTTCTGCTTGCCCACACTGGCAAATCCTGCCACCCACTTTTCCCTTAATGTAATCTCCATGATGGAAAAATGACACACAATGAGAACTGAATTGCATTGCCCAAGGTAATGAGATGAATCATCAGTCTGCAAAACCTAACCAGACGCAGGGATACTCATACACACACACAGGCAGTTTTTATTTTTGGAGTATTGATCTACAACCTGACAAAATTTGAGAGAATCTTTTTTTTGGCATGAAGCGTGCTGGCCCTTCTACTAAGACGATCAAAGCTGTGGATAACTCTTCCACATGTTCACTCCCCCAGTCAGTCATCACCTCTGATCTCTGCATTGGCTGCTATGTGTGTCTGAGGAAGAAGTTGCAGTATACACCAGGAATGTACTTTCAATAAACTATAATCAATGCCTTCTGGTGTTGTGGTAACCTGTGCTAGACACAAGTCTACAGCTAAAAATACAACTGTTGATGTGTCTAACTACTACTGTATATATCTCTAATCTCTATCTCTATTTTTAATTATTTGATTTTCATTTTAAAAAGCAAATTCAAATCAAAGGGCATTAACAAATTAATAAAAACATTTGTCATATCAAATCTAAGTACATTTCTATCAGGGATAATTATATCTTCTTACCTGTACTTGTGCAATCTACTTATCACAAGCCCGATCAGGTAAGATGAGGCGCTCCTCAGACTCTCCACACATTCATTGAAGCCAAGAAAATGATGCTTTGCTCTGTTGTGTCACTGCTCTGTCTTGCAGCCTCTCCAGCAAGGTGGTAGCTCTGTCAGTCCTCCCTCAGCCAGCTCCTTATCTTCTCTCACCGTTCACAGCTCAGGCTGGAGGTTCAGCTCCTTTACTGACAGAGAGAGAGAGTGAGAGAAAGAGAGAGAGAGAGTGGGAGCAAATGTCTTTTAAAGTGTGAGGATTGTTTAGGTCAGACCCCATTGCTTAAACTCCAACCCTTAAATAGCCGTCATTCTCCCTCCCTCCACAGGCTTTCTTCCCTCCCTCTACTGTAACTAATGGATGCAGAGCTGGGCTGCTGCTGCCTTTAAATGAGATGCCAGTGTTACTGGGAGTCATGACAAAGCGAGCAGTGCTTGTGGTTGTGCAGGAAAATTAGAGGGGGAAGCCAGGAATGGGAGGAAAGTGAAGTCAGAATGTAGACAGCAGACAGACGTTTCCCTTCACTGCATTAACTTTGCAATAATTATTTATGATTGTCTCCTGCAAAATTGAGGCTGCAGAAACAAACCATATTCTTTGTTCATTTTACTCACATTTTTGAAGAAATCCCCCTCAATCATCCATCACCACTGCTCCATATTCCCATCAATCCCTCAGCTCACAAAGACTCACCGTGTGACTTTTCCTCCAGCTCTGTCGCTGTGGTGGATATCTACAGCAACTAAAACCAAATTTAAATGCAAGCCCTCTTAATTGAATATATCTGTGGCAAATTCCCTGACTGAATATTTTCAGTTATAATCCAAATGATGATAAATTAATAAAAAGTGACAGATAAAAATTTAACTGGAACTGTGAGGCCAATCTCCAATTCCTGGAGGAAATGTTTCCTTGCTCGGACACAGTTATTTCTCGCGCAGACAAAGTTACGTCCTCATACGTTTAACAGATGCTTCGAGCAGGAAGCAGACACATTTTTAACTTGGCCATCTTGGATTAAAATAAAAGCAAACTGCAAGGGAATATGTGGTATCAGTTGTAATTGGTGCCAAACCTGAATGTGAAACTGCAAGACTAGCTGGGGAAGCAGGCAACATGTCACCATATGCACGCAGTCTCCACACAGTTTAATCTTAATATGATTAGATGAGGATAAAGCAGCAGGATAAATCTTTAAAGCGAGTCTGTGAGACTGGTGAAGATGTTCATGATATGCTGGTTTATTGTTTGTTAGGAATACAAAGTGTAAAAGACCTTTAGATTGAGTAGGACCATTCAGATTAGGCATTAAACACTCAAGGTTTTCAAATGGCCTTTTTGTCCAGCCAACAGTCCCAAACCCAAAGAAAAAACATTTATTGCCACATAAGATGAAGAAAAGTAGTACATTTATAATTGAATTTATAAAAGAAAGATATGACTGGGGAACTACTAAAAAAGATTAATTTACTCTAGATGCTTTGCGTCTGATGCTTTGTTTAACAACTGGTTTGTTTGGAGACATTCTCTTTTCTTTCTGAAACAATAAATCCTGACTAATCTGATGGCACAACAGAGCTAAGTAGATTTGTCACTTTTCATTGCAGGATGATTGGGTCAGGTAAACCAAGCCACAAGGTACAAAAACAATCCGTGTCTGTACTTCAAGATCTTGTAATGCTTAACAGGAAATATAAGCATGTCTGAAATAGAGTTTGACTACGTGCTGAAGAGGTTCCCCAAGCAGGGGATACACTCATAAAACCTGCCACCATTCATCAAATCAAATCTTCTCCTAAGGTTCAGAAAACCCCAGGGATCTGGTCTGAGGGCCCTAAAGAATGAGAATGTGTGTGGAACCAAGTAAATAAGTCACACTGTGGCCCCCTTTAATTTAAGACTCCACATGTGTTTCACATGTACTACACATTGCAATACAGCCCATGTGGCTCTGGCACGAACCAGAGAACATTTGCAAGCTATTGCTACTGACACAAAAACACTTAAGAGTAAGAGTCTACAGGCAGGCTGTAGGCATAACAGTGCTCTGAGCTAAATGCTAGAATCAGCATACTAACGTGCTCACAATGACTCATGTTTAGCAGGAATAATGTTTAACATGTTCACCATCTTAT
Organism: Lepomis gibbosus; assembly: GCA_029875015.1. Taxonomy (NCBI): domain Eukaryota; kingdom Metazoa; phylum Chordata; class Actinopteri; order Centrarchiformes; family Centrarchidae; genus Lepomis; species Lepomis gibbosus. Next base: position 51,069 of record JAPMOB010207462.1, read on the forward strand.
TTTAATGCATTAACATGCTAAGACTGGCTTATTACAGCACTAAACACAGCTGAGGCTGAATGTCATTGGTTTTGCAGACAAGTGAATGTCTGAAGTGATAAATCCAAAAGCTGTTGATTTTTATTTAAAAAACAAACATGTTAACCTGCTGGAGGAACTAGAGGAAAAGTGGGGGGAATTACTAAAGGTCTAAATTTACAAAGCATAAAAAGTTATTTATTAGTCAAATAGTTTCAATACATATTTCAGTCTGGATTATAATTGTGGACCGAGTGACCGACAGACCAACATTGCAATCCCTAGAGTCACACTGCTAGCATAGCAAAAGATAACTACACTAAAATGAAAGACTAACAGCACCACTGAATTAAACTGATATCCACAATAAAAGGAGGGTCAACAGTAGTCGTAAAAAAGTACAACAGTCAGACACATTCATAAAGTAAATCTGCCAAGCAGATGGCTCTGTGAGGAGACTCAGGCCAGACCAGAACCACCCTCTGTTAAACACAGGTGTTGTTGTGTTTGGATATTAAAGTAGGTGTTACAGATGGATCTTCCTCAATGTAAAAACAGGTCCAACTCCTTATTCTCAGCTTTGATTCAACATGTGGCCACAACAAGATACAGAAACATCCAGTGAAATATTAATGTAGACTACAGTAAGAAGGCAGTTTTTGCTTCAGAGCAGAGAGAAGCAAAGAATTATGATTTAATAAAAGAAAGCAAAAGACAAAAAAACTAATCGCTTGTGTGTATTCTTAAAGCAAAAATGCAGACACTTCACTTGTTACATCTTCTCAAATGTGAATTTTTGCTGGTTTCCTACATCTCAAATGATAATAAGTAGAATATCTTTCAGTATTGAACTGAGTTTTGACAGTATACGATCAATTTTGAATATCAATAAATAATTTCAAGCAACTAATTCCCCCATCCCTGTTTCTCAATTTGGAGGATTAACCATTTTTCTTTATCTAGGCTAATGTAACAATGAAAAGATAATCTTTAAGTTTTAAACAAAAAATGCTTGGACTTGGATGGGTGTTTTACTATTTTCCAATGCAATAAAAACAATTTTATTATCCATTTATCAATTCATCAATAAATTGATTAATGGATAATAAAATTGCCTGTGGCAATAATGTACCTTAACCTCCCACTCAGGAATATGCTACAATGCATTCAATCACTTACCTGCTTTGAGAATGAGGGAATGGGATTCTTTTTAATACAACAAAAAGTTTTTTTTTTCTTTTTGTGCACTGAAATACATTTTCGTCTCCTGTGCACTTAATGGCTTGCTTTCAGAACTTGCCTAAGACTAAACATTTGTTGGTAGTTTATACAGTGGCATTCTTTCCTAGAAATTATGGTTGATTCATCCAATCCATACAGCTGAGCTGACATGCTGCTTGGTCCAGTCCTCTTTAATCTCAACAGGCTGAAACTGGCATAAAGAAAAGCAAAGCGTCGCCAGTCTGACCTTTGGACAGGGTTGTAATCATAGAGCTCAATAAGTCATGGGTAGTTTAGGCTCATCTGCTCACCTAAAATGAACCATGGAGGTCAGTAAATGTAGCAGCTTTATTTTTTCAAATGTGAATGGAAAGAACAATGACTTGACTATTAAGTGTTTTCCATTTACAAAGATGCACGGAACCTGAGGAAACTAGTGCTGAGTTGTCAAACACAATGTTGAACATAGCGCTGGCAGATATTCAATTTAATTACATTGCAAAAAAGCCTATGTTGTACAATGAAAGACTCATTACTTTCCCCTCCCATGTAGACATGCATTACGTTGACATATTTACATGGTTACTTACATAATGTTCAATTATGTAGCTATACAATTACTAGGAGGCTCTAAAGTAGGAGGTGCATGTGTTGTTTGATCTTTTCTAGTTAAAGAGCACAAACTAAGGAGAGGAAAGAACAGGGAACACAAGGGTTATTTTTATTTAACTACCTATAGTTCCATATCAATGTAACACAAATTTTAAAACAATTTCAAAAAAATATACAAAAGTAAATGCAAATTAATGCGTGTTTCAAGACTGATCCCTAGATAAACTGACAACAACATAATAATCAGATCATATACCAAGATAATACTGTGACATATCGGTTTCTCTGGACTTTTAGATTTTTTTCCAGCGAGGCTCATCAGATTTATTATCCACAAACTGTCAGTAACTCATAAACACAGCAACACAGAGAAGCTACCTCTTAGATGACCTCATTAGTTTTAATGACCCACTATATCTTGTGTAAACCCATGACTTGCAAGACACTTGTAAGAAACTACATCTGCCAACAATTAATTTCATGATTTGCTTGTGGTCAAATATCACAAAAGGGATAGACTTGACGAGACTGGAGGGTTATGTGAGGTGAAATAATGACATGAAGCACTAGATTTAAACACATAATAAATGAAATACTCTAAAATCAAAAAATAGTGGCAGTGAGAGGTGAGTTGTAGCGAAGCCTCAAACTACTGTTCAACATCTGATCGTGTTGATTATATTAACATTGGTGAACTGGGTGACAATCAAACAACGGTGGTTGAGACAACAAAAGACAGATGGAGAGCCGTGCATCCTCATATGTGGTGTTACATCCTCACCAGTCTAACTCTGAGTCAGCTAGAGGCCATGTGCAGACACTGAGCAGACCAGATATGTCCCAGCTCACACAAACATGAACTAATATGGCTCTGAAGGCATCACAAATCCCTCTCAGGTCGCTCCTGAGGCTCGCCAGCACATCTGCTGGGAGCTTCTGATTGCAGTTACTACTATGAGCAGCTTCAACCAAAACCACAGACGGCAAACTCTGCGTCGAGATCCCTTCCCTTTGTTGTCTCAGTGTGGGAGCTCTAATGAGCTTGTGCTCTTTGCAGATTAGAGGATCTGCACTTGCAGGCATTAGTTTGGGGATTAGACTGACACTGGTGAATGATCTGTACCAAATGTGACCCTTCGTTAACAGCTGTGTTTGGTTGGGATGAACTAGAGCCCGATATCTTTAATAAGATCAGCGATCAGTCAGTCATCGCTGTAGTTAATGTCATAGTAATGAGATGTGTAATAGGGCTGCGTTAACCTTTAATAAAGCAGTTGCATCAATTCATATTTAGGTTGGAAGTCCAGCAGCTGGCTGCATTTAGTAAGGCTTGACTTGACTCAACAATGACAAAGCTGTGCGGCCGTTCTGGGTGGACAAACGGCAATGACAGGTATAGTATATACATTTCACCATTAGTTTAGCGTGTTAGCATGATAATATTGGCTAATTAACAATAAACACAAAGCTCAGCCTCATGGGAATGTCATTACTTTTGCAAGTATTTGGTCATAAACCAAAATATTAGGGTTAGGGTATCTTTAGCTTAATAGATTAAAGAGTCAATCAGTTTTTACAGTTTACTCTGAGGGGAACAGCAATGTGTGTACCAAATTTCATGGCAATCCATTCACCAGTTTTTTGAAATTTTACTTTAAAAACCAAAACAAGTTTAAGCTCTCAGAGGTGCCAGAAAAGGTCAGGGGATCACCAAAGTCAGTTTGGATTTACCCTCTGGTGACATCCATCCAAAAGTTGTTGAGATATTTCAGTGTGCGCCAAAGTGGTGGACCAACCAACAGACCAACTGAATGACATTACATACCTTAATTCATATTAGATAAGGAATTCTATGTACAATTGTTAATAACCACTTTATTATTTGAACACCTGAACAGATTTGAATCACTGCCCCAGCGGTAAAAACTACAAAAAGGAAATTATGTTTGGTGTTCTTGTCGACACAATTTAGCCCACACTTCCTCAAAATAATCTTGGTGCTTCATTTTCTCTCTTTGATCGGTTCATTTGCTGAATTAATGGTCTTATTGAGCAGGGAGAGAAATTATCATTGTCAATTAAAACAGACAAAGAAATTTAACACAGGCATTGACTGCATTAGGAGAGTCTTTTGTCAGGGCTGCATGCCCCAGTGAACCCAGTGTTGTAAAGTGAAGATGTTCAGGGGTTATTAACCACAGAGTTTCCTTCAGACTTTAACAGCGGATATAATCTGCCTCAGTTAGAATTTTAAAATAAAACCATAACCTTTAACTGTATTTGCTATGATCACATAAGTATAAATAACTTTCTACTTTCTACTGCAACAATGACAAAGAATTGCATAGCTCCACTACTCTTTGTTAACGATCATTTCGATTCTAGATTTTTCCAAATATAGTATGTGCACAATACTTCTGTCACAACAACACTGACGCTTGGCAACTCAGAGGGAACTCAAATCTTCTTAGGCTTTTAGGAGCAGCGCCACACATTGTCCCAAAATAAATCTGCAAAAAATCCACTCGAATGAAGCTGTGAATGTGTCAACTCAGATATCAAGTTGAACACTTAATGCCAAGGTCTCCACTGATGTTTACATCACTGCATTAGACTGTAATCCTCTCTCGGGTGTTGATGACATTCATGCCAATCCTGCTATGTTCTATTTGGAATATTAATATGGCACAATTCAACATCTAACTTGAAAGTGCCTGAGCAATATTTAAATGTATCTGAATGCAAGAAAACCCTTAAAGCAATGTCTACCCTTATTGCAGGCTCCGTATGTTGTGAGGAGTTCAGCCAGATTGTTTAATTTGATTAGTTTTGAAGTCCTGAAGAGTTACCACTATCTAGTATGGCTGGACTATTAATTGAAAAGTAATCAAAACCATAATTCAGAGCCTCTAACCAATGTAATTTTACTGCGTCAGTTAATAATCTTGTTAATATTTCCCCTTAAAAACATAGGAGAGCTTGTGAAGTCATGTGACTGCGTCCCCTACAGTCCTGCTTAGCTTTCAGACAAGAGCCTGAGGCTCTGGGAGATGCTAGCTAGGTAGTTGAGCATATATACAATACAAACCTTGTCAGTGAACTATGAGCGCAAAAAAACAAAAAATAAATCAAAAACAAAAGAATTGTTCGTTATTCGTAATTAAGTAAAATGTTCAATTAATCTTGATTATGATTTTAGGCCAAATCATCCTGCCCTACTAGCTAATATTTCATATTGTGTTTGAAGTAATTTAGATACTTCATTACATAGTTTCTCAAGCAGAAATTAATACTGACAAGTTGATTTTTTTAACTGTAAAATGTTCTGCTCACTGTGCTTCTTGTTCTCTCATCTTGTTGATTGTTTATGTTGAGCGTTTAGGAATTTTCTTTAACATCAATCAGTTGATATGTCAGTGCCAGATTTTATAAAAATGCCCAAATATCCATACCTATAACAGCTTCAAACATCCAGTATCTTAGGGCTATAAAATCATCCACTATCTTTTGTATCTTATAAATAAGAATAACTAAAATTACAGGGTGAAAATGTTTCTGTTGGCCGACAGAAATCCTTCTCAAATATTCTCAAAATATTCATGTGCTGAATCTACTGTGTTGGCAGCTTAATACTGTGGCTCCAAACATGTCATTTTGTACACAAGTTATGGGATATAGCTGAAAACAGTCCTGGATAAGTTATAACACTGGTACTCTGCAGAGCTGTGCTTCCAGCAGGGCGTCCCCGCTTTCAGGGCCTGTCTCATTACGTCCAGCTGACATTTCCCCTGGCTGGTTTTCACAGAGGGTACTCAATCTGGCCTCAGTTAGCAGCTACTCAGCGCTTTTATGCACACAGCTGCAGGAACTCTGCGGTCTTGACTTAGACAGGCCCATATGGAAAATGTGTGGGAGGATGAAGTGATCGTTCTCACTCCTGTGACGTCTTTCACTGTGAGGTCTGCAGTTTTTCATCCATATGAGAAATAGTCTTAATAAAATCTCTGTGAAGCTTAAACGTTGAAATGAAGCCCTCTCCTTAACTGAGGCTGATTCTAAAATAAAAAAAACACCACTAAAGATATAATGTGACACCTGTACTTGTTCAAGCATAAATTAATTAGACAGACAAACTGTTTTTTAACAGTAAATATGGCTTGGTGAAGTTAAATATGGTAGTTCTAACAAAACAACTGCACGCCGTTCAACTGGGAACAGGCAGAGGTAAACCATTGCCTCTAAAGCCATCTGTTGCTGACTGATGTGGAGATAAGGTGGCTGGCCATCAACATCAACACTAGCTCTGCAGCACAGAAGGCATAAAGTGTACATTTAGACTAAAATAAATACATCATGTTGATACAGTGTGTTTTAAACTAGCCACCGGGCCACATTGAGGCAACACAGCACATCATTTTTCTCTGCAGTTGAAAGGAAGGACAGTGGTGTCTGCAACTGATCATTATCTTTCCAAGATGCTTTTATAAAAGAAGGTTGGTGATACATAAATGGGATTTCTGTCAGTTGAGATTAATGAAATTTGTGTGAATAACAATGGAAACCAAACTGGCGACAACGTGGCAAACATTACATGGAAATGACATTTTGCAGGTTCTGTCCCATCTATCTGTGGGAAAGCCACTAAAAAGTCACTGGAGTCCTTGACAAAAAACAAACTCAGCCACTTATCTATCACAACACTGCACGGGTGCAGGTCTTTTGAAATGAAACGGCCTGTGTCTGAGTCACGTTAATTTCTTCACTCGATCAGAGTTGGCTGGGAGTACCAGTTGTTCAGCAGGCCTCGTGTTACTGCTGGAGTTCAGTGAAGGGTACAAAGTATCCACAACAATGCTTCACTTTCATCATGCAAAAGCAAATCATTCAGTTATTAAATCCAAACTGCAGCCATATGTTTGCCCTTTTATACGATGAACTACAAGATAACTCTAGTGCATCGACCAGCTGCTGCACTGAGCTCTTGCAGTTGAGTTTAGCTGTTTTTGATATGTCAACATAACTGTATCAATGACGTAAATCTACTTTCCGCATTTGTGAATCAATTCAGAATCATAAAAAAATTGATTCCACTTCTAATATTTAACAAGTGAAGAGTGTATTGAAGCATTTAGCTATTCTGAAACATTGGACAAACAGAGCTTCCAGGTGTCGCCACAGACGATTGAATTAGATCAATATACTAGCTTATTGGCTTCTGCCAGGGTTTTTGTAGGTGTCACAGAGGAGGCTGCAGTCTGAATGAGTAAAAGCCACTACAGCAGGAAACTTCAGGTCAGAAGATGCGTGAAAAGCCATGAACATTTTTTGCTCATGATTCTATTTGTATAAAACATGGTAGGAAACATTAACAAATGGACACAAGTGCAACCAAATATTTACCACATGAAGTCATTTCATTAAAAAAAAAAAAAAAAAAGTGCGGCAGACAAATTTAGAAATGGGAGAAAAATAAAACTAGGTACTAATCAGCAGAGGGTATTTCCCCAACAAGCCCATTCAACTACAACCAGAAAGCTAAACACTCCTGTATGTGGCAGCTTCGCCAAAGGTTTCACTTCAAAATCGCTCAGTCATCACTTGCTATACAGTCTGTGAGGTCAACAAAAAGGAGCAATAAAACATATTCAGTTTAGAGTTCATAAACAATACGTTTACCCTTCTGAGAAATTCTAGATAAAAGGCTACTTCACTGTTATTGTTTCTAACAGCTTTAACATGTCGGTTTGTTTATATCCTTTTGTTTGCAGGGGAGATATTTTTCTTAAGGAGCTGTTTCATGTAACTCCAGATATACCAAAACTGAACAGACATCTCTAATAATTTCCATGAGATCAGCCATTAGTGAGAAATTTAAGTGAAGATAAGGATGCCTTCAGTTTCAGTGACAGGTCCACTCAAACAGACAAGAGTTTATCAAGCAGCAGCTGCTTTTTGCTCTAAACACAACAAGTTCAACACAGCCTGGAAGAGGGGAGGTGATGTCATGCTTATCATGCTACTGGTAATGTTAGCACAAACTTCTGGATAAACATTTCTATGGTAAGTTAAACATCACTGTACGAGACTATTTACTGGAAAGCAAATGGAATGTAAACAAAACTTTAAAAACAGCTAATCTCACTCTATTGTCATTGAGAAAGATAAGAAAGAGCTTTAAGGATAGGTTCACATTTTTTTAAGACTATCTTAAAGCACAAGCCCATATATACAATAAATGAGTTATTGGAGGCTATTATTGTTCCTCCTGTCCATACTAGCACAAAGAAGTCCTTCCCTAACGCTACAACATGTGTAAATGCAAAGGTTCACCAACATTACTGTCTGTTTAGCTACACTAGCAGCCTGGACATAGGAAGGGCAATGCTGATTGGTCCAGACTGAAATATCACAACTATTTGACAATTTGTACCAACATTTAACTTTGGTGAGCCTCTGAAACACATTTTTCTCATTCTGTTCACTACTTCAGCACCTCTTTTCACCCTGTCTGAATAATCCATTTTAGCTCCCGTCTCTTTAAGGCCCCCTGTCTGAATGCCCACTTAATTCTGATTGGCCAATTTCCCCAAGCACAGAAGATGGGCGGGTCCTAGCTGAAGGCGCTAAATTAAGGCCAGAGACTAGGCCCCACTGATTACCATACAAAGAGACAACTTTATTCAGTGGTTTTACTGGATCAGATTGGATGGAGAAAATACTTTCCCTCTGATGTCCTCCAGCTGCTCTGCCTTCATTTTTGGTGAATTACAAAGTTTATACATTACCACTTACTTTAGCCACTAACTCATAATAATAATCATCTTTATTTATAGATCACTTTTCAAAAACCAGTTACAGAGTGCTTTCACAAGTTTAAAACAATCAAACACAAAAACAATTACATGCTAAAGACAAGACAACACTTATAAGACTAGAATCCACGTTTAAAATAAATATAAAATGTATAAAAATATATATATTTAAAATTAGTTAATTAATTTAAAAAAAATAAAGTACTCCTAGTAGAAGCTGCTGCCAGCAACTCAGGCCCCAACAACACAACTCCGTTTTAGTTTACAAATAGAGAAATAAAACAATTACAATCTCCGTCCACACCAGCATTTTAGAGTTGATTTCCATTTAAATTAAAACGAGTGAAAACGAGCATTAGTGGCCATTCGTGTACACTGGGCATGTGTGTGCCAATGTAAACATGAAGCAGATGATCTATTTTGTAGTTAGCAGAAGATTAGGCGAAAAAATAAAGTAATGCAAATGAAGTGTGAGACCAGAATTTTAATGACTTGCCCACGGACATTCAGCTTACTTTCTAGTTTACCAAGACATGCTGTTGTTGTGATGTTAGCTTTAGCAGCAGGAGAGTTGAGTGTCTCACTCCATATCATCAATTCTCCAGAATCGCATACCCCACTTTTATTATGCAGAAAAATTAACCAAAAAAACAAAAAACATTTTGTTATCAGAATATGAGATTTTAGTCAAATGTTAAATCACGTCTAGAGCTTGCTGGCATCCTCCCGTTCTTTTGCATGCTTTACCTACTTAGCCATAACTTATCTAAGGAAGAAACAATGGTGACAAAGGCTCATGGGATACTATTCCATGGCACATTTAAGAAAAAATAAAATCCTTTACTAATATAGATAATGCACATGATTAAAATTGTTCCAGAGAAAGACTCAAACATGACGTGCTCTCTTTTCTGCTGACAGCCATTTAATAAAAAGATACACAGAGCAACAGATACAAGTTGTCCTATACTCGTCATCGTAATGACCTGTCAATCACAAGGTTGTCCCCGCCCAAAAGCATTCACTGCTTTCTGGTCTATTTCATAATTTACTAAATGAACATCATGCTGTGTAGAAGAATACTTGAAATTAGCGACTGAGTACATAAACTTATTATTAAAGTTTTTACTGAGGTAATAAATCAGCTGAGAAGTAGCTACATTTTACCAGCAGACTCGCCCCCTGCTGGCCGTTAGAGAGAATGCAGTTTTAAGTTCTGCATAGTTTAACTTTCAGACCCAAAGGTTGCCGCTTCACTGAGATTAAAGCAGTAACTTTTGACAACCACTCATCATGTAACTACAACTCTGGATTGAACAACGGTGTGCACCAAGAGCTGCAAAACAACTGCAGGATGTTGAGTTTCAAATTCACTAATGTTTTTGCTAGTTCAACTGTCCCAACGTTACTTTTTACTGGCCCTG
>JAPMOB010207464.1:0-16936 GCA_029875015.1 Lepomis gibbosus
TGTGTGTGTGTGTGTGTGTGTGTGTGGTTGAACCCACTTGCTATAGTTTTCTTAGTGTGCAAAGAGGAGACTTTGATTGTGATATCTGTCATCATGTCCAACAACCACAACACCTCAAACGGACTACAAACCAGCAAACACACGTGTCTGTGTGTCACATCTTGCACTGCCAACATTCAGAACAGCCCTTAAACCTGTTTGGAATTTTGACCTGATCATGGCGCCAGAAGGAAAAGTAAAAATCAAGATCAGCAGTTATTACAAAACATTCTCTACGGAACATGAAGGCCTGTACGTAATTTCATGACAATCCATCCAAACCTCATGCATTTGTGTTTTAAGTTAATACGCTTGTGTTTTTTCAAATTTTCAAAGCACTTTTGCAGTTTATTTGACACATACTGGCCATCCTAATACATCCAATTATCATGTAAATTTGACACAGTCCTGTTTTGCAGGAGGCTTGTACAGCTACATTTCACCTCCCAGTGTTGAATGACCTAATTTATTCTAACAGCTAAAATGTTCCCACAAAACGATTTTCATCAAACAGTTCTTAAAACTAAGTAGCTGATACTACACACAGGATGGTTTTGACCTACAAAAGTCAACACACTGTGCAACAAATCAACAGCCCGCTGATTCAAAATAATATTCAGAGAGAACATAGAGTTCTTCTTCACTTCGAAGCTTTAATACCAAAGAGCTGCGCATAAAGGCAAAGTGGTTTTAAAGAAAGTCATCTCAGATACACAGCTTGTTTGACTGAAGATTCACATGTAATTAGTATAAATTCAAGTTTGAAGAAAAAATCTGATTTAATCAGAGATTACCGAATGATGATTTTTATTTGCATCTTTAATAGACACTGCCCATGACTCACCCCCTCTAAACACTTTAATTAACCGGTGATTGCATTATCACATTCCGTATCTTGAGGATTGAGTGCTGATTGGTGAAAACTATTTATTAACATAGACACAATGAATGTATGGTGCATTTGTAACATTTTATTTTGTCAGCCATGAATGTATTAAACTAGGCCCAAACTAGTCTCTTCTTCATGCTATATCATTGTATCCTCTTCCATTTCTTGGATTTCATATTTCTGTATCATTGCTGTATAGTGTTTATATACTATATTCATAAATACAGTATATATATACCTTCATATATTAAGTGTCTATATCTATAACTATCTATAACTAAATACATAAAGTTGTATTTAAACTGAGTCACATGTCAGACATGACTATAGTCATAGTTTGGTTAGGTTCAGGAAACCAAACCACTTGGTTAGGTTTAGGAAAAGATATAAGTAACGTGACATGAAAAAACTTCCAACGTGTCACCTTTGAATTTTAGTTTAGATGGCAACACAGGTCCACGTGCATAGGGTGGCTTTTATTTTGCCACAATTTTTTTCTTAATCCTTGAAGTGTTTTGATATTCTGACAGGTAACAGGCTGAAATAATGTCCCATGGGATTTATTTTTAACCCTTTATTATACCTATTGTCAACCTGAACCCGAAACTGAAAAAAACTTTGAAAATAGCATAACTTTTGAAATAAACAACATACAGAGACCAATGAGCACATTTTCCATACAAATCTGACACAAGGAATTCAGTTAAATGGTTGTTAGGATTCAAACACATCTTGACTCAGCTTCAGACCAAAATCAAAACGCACAAAAAAACAAAAAAAGTGTGAAACCTGATTGTCTTTAAAAGATACAGCAAGTGTAAGACAGGTTTTGGGCACAAACACAAGACATTAACATGGCTGGAATATGTTCACTTGATATTTATTTAAACAAAAACAAATACAAAATCTTAAAATTAAAACATCAACATCAACCAATGCTAATGGTAAATGTTCTGTATTTTGTACAGCACCTTTTACAGTCTTTGACCACTTAACATGCTTCAACATACACCCATTCACAGACATTCACAAATTGATGGCAGAGGCCACGGTGCTAATTGCACATCAGAACGGAAATTATATTCACACACTGATGGCACAGCCATCAGGAGCAATTTATGGTTATAAACAGAAATTTTTCCCACAGAAACAAAAAAACAAATGTCCTAACTGACCCAGGGTGGACAGAGGGAGGTCTGGAAGGGGGCAAGCATCTAGAGGCAGGAACACAGGCACAGAGTTCTCAGGTCCATGGCCAGAGGGCCAGACAGGGGACCACAGGTGGGTGTTCATGCGAGATGTGTGGAAACCAAGGTAGACAACAGAGGGACCTTGAGGATGACACGGAGGTATGTCCAGGAAACCAACAGCATAGATGGAGCATGTCAGAAGGCTGGACAGGAAGCCAGTGGTAAAGGTGGAGCCCCTTATCAGATCGGACAGGAAGCCGACGATGAGGATGGAGACCAGACATATTTGACAGGGCAACTGGGCTGCAGATAGTCGACAGGGACTGTGGTTTCGGAGGAACCAGGGATGACTGCTGCAGTTTATTAACAGGGGCTGCAGGTTACTGCCACTCAGCATAGTCAGGGTGTTGTTGCAGTAGCTCAGCATGAACAGGGGACTGCGGCAGCAAAAGTCAGAAGGCTGCTGTAGCCCAGCAGAGTCAGCAGGTAGCAACTCAGTAATGACTGGACATGTTGGCTGCTCCTCAGAGGGTTGCTGCTGCTTTGGAATGGGGAATGCTGCAGTTCCGGCACCAAGATCTGCTGTTGCACAAGTGCCAAAGCCAATAGTAACACAAGAAAAAAGGTTGTTGCATTTCAGGAGGGCCCAGTAAGTAAGTGCAGCTCAGGGGAGACCAAAGTTCCCTGCATTTTGGCAGAGTCACTGGTTTGTTGCTTTATTTCTGGCTCCTACAACAGTTGCTGCAGCTGGCTAGCTCAGTTTCTGAAGATCCAGCAAGAGGCTTTGAAGAGCTAGACAGCAGCAGCTCTGTGAGACAGGGTAAAGTTGGCAAAGTTATTTGGCAATGTCATTTTCTGAGGATCTAGGTAACTAAGACTCTGAATTACTAGCAAGCTTAAACTCTGCAGAACTGTGAAACAAAGTATATGGGTTATTGGACAGCTGAGTAGCAGTTTAGCTGTTCAGCAAAACTTCAGGAACACTGACCAGCTTGATCTCTGGGGCACTCACCGGCTGAGTCTTCAGTAAGTATCTGGAGTTGTCATTGTCTACAGTACATCATATTGTTAAGATTCAGAGAAACAGAAGAAATCTCTGCCCTCAAGGGACAAGGCCGAAAACCAACAGGCCATTGGATGGCCGTGGGCTTTGAGCCCTAAGATGGCACATCATCAGAACCAGACTGTGATAGACATCACTGCACGGGCTGAGGAACACTTCCAAAAAATATTGTCCGTGAACACTGTTTGTCGCTCCATCCACAAATGCAAGCTGGAACTCTACCATACAAAGAGGAAACTGTATATAAACCAGAACCAATAATGCTGCTGCCTTCTGTGGGCCCAAACTCATTTAAGATGGATGGAGGCAAAGTGGAAACTGGCCTGTAGTCTGACAAGTTCAAATATGAAATTATGGACCTCACGTACTCTGGACTAAAGAGGAGAGTGCCATCCAGTTAGTTATTAGTGCCCAGTGTAAAAGGCAACATCCGTGATGGTATGGGGGTGCATTAGTGCACATGTCATGGGTAACCTGCACATCTGTGAAGACACCATTATACCGATGTTGGAGCAACATATACTGCCAAGTAGAAGCTGTAATTTTTAGGGACAGCCTTGCTTATTTTAGCAGGACAATGCCAAACCGCATTCTGCACGTAAAAGAGTCCTTGATGCCAAACTGGCCTGCCTGCAATCCTGACGTGTCACCCATTAAAAATGTTTGGCGCATTGTGAAATATTAAATACAACAAGCAGAACCTGAACTGTTGAGCTGCTGAAATCCTAGATCAGGCATGAATGGAAAACATTCCTTTCCACGTTACAGCAATTGGTCTCCTCAGTTCAAAGATGCTCACAGAGTGTTGTTGAAAGACTCCATTAACAATGGTACCTCGTCACAAAAATCCTTCATACGGTAGTGTGAAGTGACTCCTTGCGTTGCTCCCCCTGCATTTTATGCTATGATGCACTGTGCAGCTGTATTATTAAGTATAAAATGCGCAGATAATTAGTTTGAAAATGCATGAGATAAAAGTCTGTATGGGCACTTAGTACTTAAGGACTCAGACCAGGATTGATAGTGAAAAAACATGACAAAGAAATCCTTCAGCACACACAGTTTGATGCTTTCCAGGAGTAATTTTGTGATTTGTTGATTTCTGTTAGTGTTTGTCCAGCACTTTGCACCAAGAGTTTGTTGTTAAAGTCCAAGCAGGTCAATTTAATGCAATTAGTTTTGTCTTGTTTGTAACACAATTTAAATTTGAAATTTTGAAGTGAAGGAATTGGGAATCTCTAATCCAAGTCACCTATTAATCTTTTATAACAGTTTTCATGAACCCAGTTGTATCCAGCTGTATCCATAGCTAACCAAGCCCTCCAATGTCTACCATATGAATATTTTTTGTGGGTGAAGTTGCTGCTTCACAGAGTCTCTTATTGCAAACACCATGTATATATGATCGCCTCTCCCTTTGCTCCCCCGTAAAGCAAAATTACCGTGGGGAAAGTTTTTACAAAGGTTGTCCCCTCTGAGCTTAACAAAAAGAAAAATATAGCTGGGGTCTAAACATTGTTTTGCTTTTTTTGCTAATTTTGCACTGTTTTTGTCCTGAAATAGATTCAAGATGTGTTCAGTTAACTGAATTTCTTGGATCAGATTTGAATGTGCTCATTGGTCTCTGCGTATTGTTTGCTTCAAAAGTCATGCTATTTTCTGTTTTTTTCAGTTTCGGGTTCAGGTTGACAATAGGTATAGTAAAGGGTTAAAAATAAACCTCATGCAGAGGTCCTCTGCAAACACATAAGTATGGGTCATAACAACCTAACAATCTTATGTGGCCGTTTTTCAGGTGAGGGCTGGGCAATGAATCTGCTGAGACTGATGTAAGCAAGAACCTTGATTTGTGAACAGTATTGTGAGACTGGTTGTATTTCAACAAAGGTGGAATCTTCATCAGCACAGGTAATCCACCTCCTTTATCACATTCAATTAACGTCACCCACAGCAGGATGTAATTATGAGTTGGAGCTCTTTCTTGTCAGTGTGTGATGTGATGTTTTTGTCTAACATAAAAAGTGCTGAATGTCTGTTGACCCGAGCACTCAGATTATAAGGCAGTTGTGGAGATTATCAGAATATCTTTATTTACTGCTTGTCACTGGCAAGAGGCAGAAAGCAACTTTGAACTTTTGTCAAGCAGTTGTCAAGAAAACTTCTCTTCTCCTTAAATGAAGCTGTCAGGATGGTGATAGTTTGAAAAATAACCTGAAATGTGAAAAGAGAAAGTAGGAAAGAGAGAAAAAGGCAGAGGAGCTATTTCTTCTTCAGTAACGGGCTGCTTTGCAGTCCTGGGGATTCGTTTTCTGTGGACCTTTTTAGCATGAAATGTAATGTCACAGTAAATCTTCACACTTCACCACATCACACTCACCATACTGTCATTTCTTCCTCAAGCATGCACTGCTGACCTATAGTTGAAGCCATCAAACCACACACATAAATACCATATCATGGTCCACCAAGGCTCTATATTATTTTTGTGTGAACTTTTGGTCTTTTTGGACTGAAGACCAACCATAAAAAACTTCAGCTGTTCATGTGAGCATTGCACATTTATATGAAATTTATGGTTTATATATTCATGGTATATGCCAGCCAGGCACTGCAGTCATCACCATGCCAGTGCCAGCTATAAGCGCTTTATCAGCCAAGTCCAAGATTAGTCTCCATGATGTTTCAAGTGGACAGGAATTAAAGTTAATTAAATTCTCATCATGCTACAATTGGATATATTCTCCCTTTAAATAGCTCATTAAAAACTCCTGGTTGATTCACAGCCCTGTTATCTGAACATCCTCTTTCTTTAAGCATTAAAAAGGTTCAAGTGTTAGAAGAATTAGACAATTTGTTTTACAGTATATATAGGAAAAAAATGTCTACAAACAGGGCCTGTGGATAAACAGACATTGGGCTGTTTTTATATAACTAACTTGTATAGTATTTTTAGTGAGTCAGAGTTTGAGAATTTGTTGTGTTTTAGTAACTTTTACAAAGAAACTCTTGCTAAAAGTTCCTCTACATACACACCAAACTCCTCTCCCTCGTTTGGGCGTTTCCTGTGACAACTCACTGTCCTTGACAGTTCTCGCTCTGACTTCTGTTTCTTGTTAAAATCAAGAGGGGGCCTTTCTCTTTTCCAAAATGTTTGCCTCCTCGATCCTTGATCCTCTCCCTTTGAGGTCCAAGATGGCACCCTGATATTGATTTCTGGCTCAAGGATCAAGGGGGCACAAATTTGGGAAATGAGAAAGGCCCAGGGAGTCACCTGGAGTCACTCCTAAAGAGATATGTCCATAATGTTGTCAGACACCTGGTGAAAGAGTCTGAGCCTGTCAGCAGCAAAAAGAAACACTTTTTGTGTACGTAGATATGAAATATTTTGCAGCCACTGCAGCCAATTCTACTGCACAGATTCCCAAACTTTTTGCACCTACTAGTCATTTAAAAAATACAGGAATTATGCTTTAAGAAGCAGCTTACAGTAACGGTAACTGTCTTTAGGCCCTTTCAGACACAGCTCAACAATCGCACCGCTGTGTTCTAAAACCCACAACCACCTTGCGCCTTGCGCACTATCTCAGACCATCTTAAAAAAGGTTAGTGCTCGCTAGTTTTGCAGATTAGTTAAATAGCCATCAATGTTTAATTATAGAGTATGATTAAAATGTATGCATACGTGAAGAAGTGACCTTTTGGCACGTGCCGATTTTCTGTATTTGCTGTGACCTCACACAGCACAGAGCTGTAAATGACGAGCACAACGGTCAGAAAAACAATAAAACTTAATTAGTTGTAGTGACTTACTATGTGATAAATGGGTCAACAAGATCAATTGTTTTCACAAAAAAATGATATAAAAGGGGAAGATAATATGTTGAACATGGTACCACAGCGTAGAAAAAATGAGAATTGGATGTACTAATCACAACAATCCAGATATTGGATAAATATGAGGGGTTTTCCAAAGTTATTTGTGAAGCAGTGTTAAACTGGCGTTTAAACTATTTCTATGAGTCTCCCTTTAAACTCAAAGTGACCAAAGAACACCTCAAAACAAATTAACTGAAAGCTCAGTATGAGCCCCTTCCCAGAGTGCCTGGCTTTTCTTAGAACCAGCCAAATAACAAATGACCGAAGTACACGCTGATTGCAAAAGTGCATCTTACACACTGGAGAGGGTGGTAAGTCAAGCGGTCCTCCCTTAGAAAAGGGCTGCTACAGTCCCACACAAGCAACAGTTGGCCATGGTAACTTTATGGTTGGACAATTGTTGATTGTGTTTTTTCTTTTTCTTTTTTTATATGTCTTTCTTAAAGGTGCCCTGTGGAGTGTTTTCATAGACCAGGTGTTGGCAACCTTTACTATCTAAAGAGCCCCTCTAGGCCAGAAAAAATATTTTAGGCTTTTAAATGCAGGTACCACAGCCCAAAGTCAAAGTCTAAATTAGCTTATCAACATTACTAATAGGTCTAAATGACCATTCATTCAAATGTTTTACCACAAGGTGGCTGCAGTAGGCCTATACACCATTTATGATTATTTTACTACTTTATGTAACTTTGCATTTCCATTGCAATGTTTTGGTGCATTCATGAAAGTACTGGATGTGTGCATGATGAAAATAAATTGGCGCCCCACTCATAACAACATAGCTCCTATAGCTGTGTTAGTGGTCAAAAATTCCACATTACATGTATAATGTTTCCTAGTCTCAGAGAGCACCTCTTCATGTTATTTGATTTCCCACTGCATTCAACATTCCCTTTTTAGTGCCAATTTATAAATATCCACAACATTAAGAAACCCATATTACATGTTATAAAAAGGTCATCCCATGTGCATTAGCCATACCTCTGCAATATGTGCTGATATGAACTTGTGAGATGTGTGGGGTTCAGGGACGTTGATCCTTCAAGTGATGGTCTCCCGGTCAACAATACTGCAATGACTTTTCAATCATATTTCCTGGTCAACAATAAATCTATGGCTTTTCAATGGCACATCATTTCTGGTCCACTATAAATCAATGATTTTTCAACAGTGTTGTTGTACCTATTCACCTACAAATCAATCAATCAAGTATAATCAGGAAAACTATAAATCAATGTTATCCTAAGGCCACTCTATGGTCGTTTTTGATTGGTGTTGCAATAGTGATTCAACATTTATTTAGGGTTTATTTAGCTAACGTTACACTGGGTTTGAGAGTCTGTGGGGTGTGACTTACTAAGCTGTCATTTATTGCATTGCACATTACTCTATAAGTGAAAAACAGGTTACAGTTACAGAATTCCTTTTAGCCCTGCAATTTTACAAGCAGTCTGGATTGAATGTAGCAGGTGATATAACACTCATTATAACCACGATCGACTTGACTCTAGCTCAGTGACTTGAGACTTGACTGGCTTAAAGACTTGTGAGCATCTCTGACATGAACAGACATGGTCTTCTTCTGTTTCTAGTTTTAACCCAATACAATTTTTTGTCTCTCCTAGACAGGAGTAAATACATAATGTAATATGCGATATTTAATGATGTCAGAATCCTCAAAGTCACAACGTTTTCTCCAAAAAGAAATCCTAACGACTTGTGAAGTGGAGAGACATTGAAAGACTAACATTTTCTACACCACTTACTTTCTGTTGGACAGAGCCTTTTTTGCATCTTGTTTTAATGAGAGACCATTTCTTTCCCTTCTTCCAGTGGGCTCAAGGCCTGCTTTTACCGTATGATGTGCATAAAAAGTCACATTATACCTACTTTGATTGAAAGTTTTAGGACAATAGCAAATAGGACTTGCAAGGGGTAAATTACATGTTATATGCACTATTTTTCTTGCACAGAGGACGACTGTCAAGCTTTTGCTGCATAAAGATACAGATATCCTTATCACAATGCAAATGTGCCCTATTATCACAGATATGTCTTGTGGCTATATAAAGTCTTATCTGACAGCTGATGATGTGCTCTTAAGGTGTTAGCAAAATTACGATGAGCATCACATATTGTAATCCTGCCCTGGCTCTCTCATCACGGTGTGATGGTTTGTGAATCGTAATGTGCTTTTAAGTTATTGGTCATGGTATCCTTTTGTTCTTGCTCAGGCACACAGTTTCTTATTCTGCTCTCTAAACCCTAATATGATGACTAGCCTCACTGCCTCTGCTGGTTCTATTGATTGCTGCCTCCCTGTGACCTTTCACTGAGTCATGGATGAGATGTGAGGCAAAGAAGGGAGACATATTTATAAAATGGAATGCACTGTCACTGGGCTTATCAAAGTGGATACACTTTATCAGAGATGTTTCATTTAATTAGGCTCATGACACCTCCAGTGGGCTCAACCATCCAAAAACCCACAGACCCACATCGCTCTACCAACAGCCTGGATTTGAGGCTTATGTAATTCCAAATTTAGTCCCAATCTCTGAAACAGCGGGGGCAGTTACCAACACAGCTTTTAATATCTGTGGTGTTTGTTGACCTTTAGTTCTCCAGTGCACCCAGACTTCAGTGTTTATTCAGCCGTTGCTTGATTGGGCTGCAACCAAGCAACACTATGCCTTCCTTTAATGTGTAACTGGGAAAAAAGAGAATACTTTATATTACAATAAAGGTAGCACTACGGTTTACATTATGTGTCCTCAATCATTACAGATTCATTGCATCATTTCTTTCCAAAGCCATTTTAGTTATAATACAGTAGATCAAATTCTTTAGGAGTGTTTCTCATGAATTTTAACGGAGCGCTGTCACTATTCATTTCCAGGTGCTACTCAGCTCTCCCTCAGTCAGTCTGAAGTTTGGGTAATTAAGCAATTCTCTCTTGACTCTACTGATCAGACATCTGCCTCTGCCCCATTACTGCAGCCCACAGAATAGGAGATAATGTCACTCCTTGCCTGTTAGATAAAAACTCTTTGACACTCCAGGCATCAACACACTAAATGGAAAATCTTGTAGTGCTCTTGGTATTATAGCAAATGTTTAATGGGGGCATCAAACGCCTTATGACATATCTGCATCTGTATAGTTCATAGTTCTGAATTGAACTGAACTATGAACTCCTTCAATTATCACACACATCGATCCTGCTCTGATTTGGAAAAGGTCATCTCTGCAATTATTTCCTTTTGCTTAGTCTAACATAATTCCCACACACCTTAAACCCACAGTCTATTCAGAAAGCTGCAGCATAGGTTCTGTCAAAAGGTCATGTCACTGGCTACTTGACATCTAAGTATGTCTAATTGCATTTCAAGCACTGCGGCAGCTAGGCTGCCTCAACTATCTAGGTCCCTCCCATAGACTGTATAAACTATAACAAACTAGATTACATTGAAACTGAAGACATCCTCATCATGAGTTTTAACATCTTGTGTGACCTGAATCAATTTGAACTTTATAATGTGTGGTGTCATTTTCACTGCAACTTTTATTTGAAAATTAATAGAGGTGACTGTAAAAGGGCAAATCTAGCAATGTATACATTCACGGTCAGTTATTATATAAAGAGTATCTGGGCTATCATTTAATGTCTGTAGCCTATATTCATTTTTATGTCAGATCCAAAAACATATAGTTTATTAGATTGTTGCTGTGAAAGTGCTTTCCAGTTCTTATTTTTTGTGCGTTTATATTATATAACGTTTTAAATTTTATTATTATTATCATTTTTGTAGTATCAGCTGTAGTATTAGTATTAGTAGTAGTAGTAGCAGCACCTGTAGCAGTAGTAATAGTAGTCGTAGCAGCAGTAGCAGTAGAAATAGTAGTAGTAGCATCTAGTCACAGCAGCAGTTGAATGTTGATGTGCGTTTCTTTTGTCCCACTACAGATCCATTCATGAACGCTGCATTCCTTGTGGTCACGTGATCAGCTCGCTGTCAAATCACGTCGTTCAAACGACGTGACGCAGAATATTCAAAGTTGGCAGGAACGTTTTTTTTTTCTCGTCAGATACCCAAGTAACGTTAACACACTGTTTTCATCCGCAGCTGAAGCTTTTGAAAAGCTTAGAAAAGTTCTATATCTCCATGTTGTCATACGAGTGAAACGTTAAGTTACCGGAATGGAAGGTAAAGTTATCGGACCGGGTCCGTACAGGGCGACAAAGCTGGTGAGTCTGTTGGTATTTTAACGTTAACGTTAACGTTGGCACAGTCAAATGTGATGTTGAAAAGTTTCATGATTAACGTTACTAACCTTACAATTTAGCATTAAATGTGTAAAGTTTGTTTCATGCATCTAGATACCGCAGTGGCATTACATTACACTGATCATTCATATTCATAACCTAAGAGCCCTATGCTCATCTGTCAACAAAAGTGTATTTTTTGCGGTGAAAAGAGACTATCTTTAAGTTGGTTGACTTTAGTATTATCATAAACCTTTAACGTTGCATAACGTTAGATACTGTTTTCAGCAGGATGCAGCAGCGTTAGCATTTATAATCACATACTTCATTAAGAGTATTCTTAGCTGTTTATATTGACATTAATTGCTAACACCAGATTTAAGTATAAATGCTGATGTGTTCACTATGTTAATGCCTTTTTATATACAGTCTATGGTTAATGCGTGTGTGTATTAACGTTACCTTCCACGAATACCATATTGTCACTGTCAGCTGTCAACCCCTTTCAGATCACTATACATGAGTGCAAAATCACATCATATACCGAATGTATCCTGTTCAACTATGGTGTGTTGCATTTTTTGCCATCTGGTTTTGAAAAACATTTTATTAGAGTTCATTCTTGACATAAAAAAGATTACTAGTAGCTTCACAATAGTAAATACATCATGTAGGATATCAGAATCGTCACCTTTTTTTCTCTCCAAAAAGAAATCCTAGAGAAAAGCATTAAGCATTTTACCCTCTGACCCCCAAAAGACGTATTAAGTTAGAGAGACATTCAGAGACCAAACTTTTTTTCTGGCTCTTGGACAGACCCTTTTTGCATCTTCCTTAATGAAAGACCAACCATGTACCTTCTCCCAGTGGGCTCAAGCCAGCTTTTTGGCTTTTACTTACTGTGCTTACATCTTAATAAACTTTCTCAGCTCTTTTGAAGATTCAGACCCACCAGTGTGTGAAGCATTTGCTTCACTGTATTGTGATACTCTCCTGGTTTGTGAAGACCTCGGTGTAGCCCAATTCTGTGTATTTCACTCTCAGCTTTTATCTGCTTCTTTCATTTTTCTCCTGCCCATCAGGATGCTTTGTGAGATCTGATAATTCATAACCCCTGCACTCACTATCCATTTGTTGTGATACCTTTTGCTGAACTAGAGGATATTAGAGGAGATCTTGTTGTTTCAGAGGAGACTATGAAATAAAGAACATGCAGAGCGCAGGGCTGTATATTTTTGTCTGTCACCCCTTTTTTTTCTAATAACTATAAAAACTTTCCAAAAAGCCTTCATAACATGAAGGCTCCTGTTCTCATGAACTTCCTGTTCACGAGAACAGGAAGTTATTAATGGCATACAATGGCTGTTATCTGGGCTGTTAACTTCAGTGAAATATACTACAGTATACTACACTATATTTTAAAGGAGCACACACTAAATGTTCTACCTGTAACATAACATTCCTCCACCATTTATCACATTGTATATCTTCCTATTATGCAGTGGAATGAAACCATTCAGCTCTTCCGTGGAGGCATGCCACTGAGAAGGCACTGGGCACACTTCCGCTACCATGATTACAGTTTCGCAGGATCCGAGGCTGTGGATTATCTCCATGAGCTGCTGAGGCGCAACGACAACTTTGGGCCTGAGGTAACTCGCTACCAGACTCTGCAGCTGCTCAGGAAGTTCCTCAAGGCTCATGTCATAGAAGACATCAAGGGACGCCATGGGACAGAAGACTTTGAAGACAGTGGCCAGCTATACAGGTAGCTGATACACCAGAAAAAACTGTGTTGCTGCATCTTCACAGTATGCCCTTTCCGCCTTCAGCTGACCTCAGTGCACTTGTCTTTTTCTTCAGGTTCCCCACGCTGTCTCCCTTGAAGTCTTTTCCGACAAGGCCTCTGTTGAGAGACGGCAGTGATCTGCCCAGACTGATTCGCTGGGATGACTATGAGGAATTGCCTCAGCGGGAAAACATTGCACCCCTGAAGTCTGCTGTCATGGTGAGCAAGAGACAGCGTTATGTGAGATCCTCCTGTGCTTCATTTGACTCTTGCTGTGCCAGAAGTGTGGAAGCATATGCAAATGTGATAAAGAGCAAACGGCAAGATGAGATCATTTTAAGAGAGATCATTTACATTTTCCCTGTTTCAGTTACCGCTGTGGGCTGTCATTTACATAATACACTGAAAAATTAAGAAAGCTCAATGTAATGCATTGCAGTAAGAGAGCCCAACAACAGTACTCCTTTGAGTTTTCGGTATTTGTCCACACTGCTGTTCTTTGTTGTACTCACTTCTAACTTGGGTACATTATTTAGGCTGTGTTGTGTTGGACAGCATTGTATTGTTGAGTGTTTCTAATATTTTGTCCACCACATTTACATAAACAACAACATACAAAGTACCGTCTGATTACCATAGAGATCATATCAACACATGTGACACAATGTTAACAATTTCATGTCTCCATTGCTTTTTGATCAGAGCTCAGATTTATGGAATAAAAGACACAGTGTAGCTATTGGAGATGTGCATGAATGCAAGCTCATACGAAGGAAGGAGATAACGCCAAAACAAGTGGACCACATCTGGAAATCCATGACCGTTGCACAGTATGTAGCCCTTTTACATGCTAAATACTTCCACTGTTCATGTTTATCTGTTGGTCTAGATTCCCAAACTTTTTTTAGACCACAGCTCCCATTAAAATAATTATATTGTCATGGCACCCTGAACCACCCATTTTTTAATGTACTCCAGGCATGAGAGAGCCAGATCACACATTTATGATACTTGGACATTAATGGATATCCGTCTTCTACAAGCAGCCAAACCTATGAGTTAAGCTGTTAGCCGAGTAGTGTTGGGTCTGATTTTTAGTTTAGTTGGTAACAGCATTTTATTGAGGTCTGTTTACTGTGTCAAATATTTCCATCACTTGCTCTGACGGTCATTATCTGAGCTCCTGAAAAATTCCCAAATCTGAGATGCTACTTTGATAATGGGCAACCATGATTTCTCATGCCATTAGCTGCATATTAAAGTGTTTAATACCATGATTTTGATATTTATGGCCTTTTTCTTATTTTTCTATGTTTGGTATCACTTTGGGACCCTCTGCTCTAGATGTTTGACGCCAAGTCTGTTGTTTTAGCTTACAGAGAGTGTTGGGCCTAACGTCATTGGATGGAGTTTTAAACGCAGCGCATGTGAACGGCAAGCACATCGTTCACAATGTGTTCAGCGTTAATAAGACGGGCATAGTCATATTGGAGAACAAAGCCGGTATGGTGCATTGATGCAGAATTGGATGAACAATTGTTTTGCTGTGACAATATTGCAACAATATTGCGACTCACCTATCTACTTTTGCATCTGCAGAGGATATGCCATATTGGGTGGTATCAGCAATGAAATGCCTTGCCAATTGTGAGTATAGATTCTTAAAAATTTTAATTTTAAAAAACATCGTCACCATCCGCTTTGGGACTTGGACTGCAGTCTGTGTATATTGCATATATTCAACATTAACCATGGTGAAGTGAATATTTCTGTTTTGTACTGCATGTCGTAAACTGCATGTCTTCTTTCTCAGGGCCTAATGGCAATGAAACCAAACAGCCGGTGTACCCTGGTTTCGAGAGAGACGTTCTGAAAACAGTAGGAGATTACTTTCAGAGACTCAAAGAACCCCTGCTGACTTTCCATCTTTATGAAGTCTTTGTCAACATTCTCAGTGAGTGCATCAACATGTGACTCCACCACTAATATTTGTGCAGTGCTACAGATAAACCCCTGCTGGTGTTCATTTTGTCTAGGCTGTATGTTTGCCCTCAGGAGCTGGACTCTTCTCTCTTCATGTCTCTGCAGGTCTGCTGCAGGAGCAGGAGGTAGCAACTGAGGCTCTTCAAGTCAGCAGTCTCTTACTGCCACCACCCAACCGAAGACGCCTACAGCTTTTACTGCGCCTCATGGCCCGGGTCTGCCAGAATCCCCACCTGCCTCCACTTAATGACGCCATTAGTACCCGCACACTGGTACACATTCCCAATATTTATCTGCTACATATCTCTGTGCTACTTCTCTGCTTGACTGAGGTCAAATAAGACTATGAAATCCCACAAATCAGCAGGATACACAGTGTAATAACAAACAATACAATATAAATATGATAGTGCTGCAGTTAATAATATCTTTTTATATAGCTTGTCAGATAAAACATTTTTATATTTTGTAAGAGAGGGTTTATTGCTATAGCTGGTTGTTTGTTTGGAGAGACAGTCTCTAAGGGGGCAAAGTGGAAAAAAAACATGCAGGCCTAGAGATGCTGTGGGAAATAGTGTTTTTCCAGAATCTTCCCATCTCTCATATTTCCTATAATGTGACTTTTATCAACACGGATGTATTTGGAAACAACCCCTGCGATGTGCATACTAATTGTGCAATGCTTGCTACAGAATTAGTTATACAAATATAGTATATTAATGAAAACCCAAGTCAACAATTGCTAGTGCTGTTATTTTTAAACAACTGAGCTAATCAGTCATGACTGAAGATTTAATGTAGACACTCACGTCATTGTAATCATTATATTTAGCTATTTTTCGCATCTTATCCTGTTTTAATACATTTGGTGTAACTATGTATAAAATTAAAATTAAAATTGTGGAGTATGGTGGTAGAAAATGCCCCATAGTCAAACTTTCCAGCCACGACAGCTTCAGGCTCCCCTCTCCACATAATTACACACTAGAAAACACTATCTAGGGAATACTATAGGGCACACTCCTCTAGAGGAAGATACTATATAAAACACTCCTTTCACAACATAAACAGAAGATGCTTCAAGTAAAGTCACTGAAAATCTAAAGGCAGGTGTTGGAAAAATGCTGTAAAGTAAGAATGCTTTCAAAAATATAAACATTAATTAATACATTATATTATATTGTATATTATATTTATCTAACAAAATGCAACTGAATGAACAAAAGAAAAATCTAAATCAAATCAGTATTTAGTGTGACAACCCAGTTACCTTCAAAAAGCATTAGTTCTTCTAGGTACACTTGCACATTGTTTTTAAAGGAACTAGGAACAGGTAGGTTGGCCTAGGGTTGGGTCGAGAGACGATGCCATCGTCCATCGGTGATGGTTGACAGATCAACAGGTCGAGTTTGAGCAGACATCGTGATTATAAAACCCCGCCCCCCAGCAAAAAAATCTAAATTTTTCACATAATACCGCCATGTGAAAGCAGGTAACCACATTATTACATTACATAATTATTATAAATTTTAAATATGCTTCGCACCTTCCTCGGAATTCTCTTCACCCCACACTCAGACACGCAAGAGGCCTACACCTCTCTGTCTCCCCCCTCCCTATTCCATCATACGTTTAATAGGAACAGGGGGTGGGAATCTCTGGGCACCTGACAATTCAATTAAGATTCAGAGGGCTGCGATGTGATTATAAAACGATTATTGATGCATCTTGATGCATAATTTTTTTTTACAGGATCTCTAGATAATTACTAAGCATTTAATTTGCACATTAAAATCCAAAAGAAACATCTCCTAATTAGCTTAAAAGGACTAGTTTGCAT
>JAPMOB010207465.1:0-16327 GCA_029875015.1 Lepomis gibbosus
AATGACCAGATCCTGCCATGAGCTATATAGGAGACATATCTTGTATGCACATATAGGGCTTATATGTGGATATAAAGAAGTAATAGCGGAGACCTATATGGCCTGTATATGCACATAAATTTTGCCTATATGCGGCATATATAAGCATATATGCAGCATATATATTATGATATGTGCACATATGCTGTATATATGCAGCATATATGTGCATATAAACTGCATATAGGTTTCATATATGTACATATGTACTCATATAGGTTCTTTCCATGTGGGCTGATAGAACGTGCCCGTGAGGCTGGTATTTCCACCCACAAGAACATTAATGTTTCTTCCCTACTGTACAAAAAGGAGGTTTGTTTGTGTTCCTGTCTAAGTCCACATGTTTGCGCTAATAAAAAAACTGCTGAGGAGAGACTGAAGAACTGAGCTGGGCGGTTGCAGTATGTGAAAGGGAGCAGATTGAATCCCAACTGAAGCCAAGAACTTGTTCAGGTCTAAAACAGGCCACTAGCAACAGTAGCTTGGGCGTCCCGGTCCATTTTTTGCCTGCATAAAAGGTGGTTGAGTTTGCGCTTTTGACTGGATAAAAGCTGAATTTAGACTGGCAGTTCAGGGTTGTGGACTCCCAGCCCAATTCATGGAGACCCAAGTGAATTCTTAAGCTGAGCAGTCTTTCTGCTTCAAGTGTTCCTTCCCCTACACAAATGAACCCGTGGCCCCTGTCTTTAATCGGGTCTGTTGCTGAAATCAACCGGTTTCTCACCTTGAGGAGCCTCCTCAGAAGCATCATGCATCCCCTCCTTCTTCGTCTCCTTGTATCCTCCACCCTCACCCTGGTCTGCCTCCTTTGGCATGCTAAGGTCTGCAAGATAACAGATGACGTTCAAAGTTGATAATGCGCAGTTATGTCAAACGCTGCAAAAGTGCTGAAAGTCAGTGCAATGCCCAGTGCCGCAGTATGCGACACATTGTAGCTACACATGCAGGACTGTTATCAGTGAGGGGTGTTTGTGGTGGGATTTTCGTGTTCCAGTACAAACAGAAGGAGAGCTGCAGGTTTGTTGTGATCTACAGATGATGACATCACCTAGACGAGGAGGGGACGAGCCAGCGCGATGCTAAGATGAACCTGAGGCGGTGAGCACGACAGAGGTAAACAAAAGCTCACGGCACTGTGGCTGCCATTAAGTCTAATCTGCGGAAACGTTACTAACCTTGCAGTCGTCAGCCCCGAGGAAAGAGAGGGGTTAGCTGTGAAGCTCAACCTGTCTGGCTAACGTTAGCGTTAGTCAGCGTGAACACAACAACAACAACAAAGCCCTGTGACACAGCTAATCCTTCATAGCCTCTGTCATGGCGGAGTTATCAATGTCACTGTTATTCAAAACTTCACCACTGCCAGACACCGTCTTCAACAAAAGGAAGGCTTTGTTTCATCCCAGAAAACTCGGGCTTTTTAATGCCGCAGCCCTGCACTGATGGGGTCGCCGCTAACCAAGCGACTCTTCCTGTTTTGGGTGGAGCTAACATGACGTAAGAGCCGAGCCCTCTCGTGCACACCGTTATTTACCGGCCATGGTGTACACAACAAACACAAAGGATACCACATTATCTTCAATATCAGCAAGCACTGATGTTATTAATGCTGAATGCAACAATGAATATACATGTAATACACTCTGTAGAAGAAGGAAAATTACTCCTCAAGGTAAATTCGCCTGGGATTCTTCTCTGTAGCGACTAGAAGAAGGCATGTGGTTACTGCCATACAATGTTTGTAATAGTATATAGTGCACTTCTTTAAGCTTTTTGTTAGTAAATTAACAGTATGAATGCTAAGTGCAACATCAACTTCATTGATCTTATTGTTAGTTATATATAAGGTTAAAGAAGAGCACCTCAAAAGCATTGAATTTCTTGGATTTGTTTTTCAATGATGAAGCAGAATCGTTCCAGCATCCACCTAATGAATAGATTTCATTGCATATTTTGAACATGATAAATGTCAAAGCAATTGCAAACATACTGATTATACATGGCAAATTTAAGTTTACATAAGAGCAAAGTCTCACTCTCCCCAACTTCACTGGATTCAATGCGAATTTAAAGTGTAATAAAACCCTTAAACTCATTAACTCTGATGTAAATGTAACAGAATAATCAAACTGTACAATTAAGCCTTTAATTAGAAACACTAATCTTTTTTGTTTGCTTGTTCCAGTTCTTTTGTTTTGTCATGTCATATGCTGTTTCTCTACAGCTTTATGTTGGCTAATTCATCTGTAAACTTTTATCCTGAGCACCTGTCTGGTGTATCTGTACATTTATTGATGTCAACAACAAAGGAGAAAAAACACAAAGCTGAAGGTGCTGGAAAACGTGGGAATTGCTTGCAATAATATTAGGCTATTTCCTTTCTTCATCTGCTCTAGAAGGACATCGAAATATCGAGCCTACGACATCTAGAGCATCCAGTATGAGCACATTGGATCAAAGTCTCACACTAACCCACTACCTGAAGTCACTACACAATAGTGAGGTGTACACAAACAAATTTCTTTTAGCAATATTCCTTGGAGTCAACATTAATCACCGCAACATTATGAATTAGCTCTAATTTTGATTCAATAGACACCAGATTTGGCAAGAAAAGTCTAGATCAAGCAGCTCAAAAGTTACCAGTATATAGAGATTTGTTGTACAGTTCATTTTCAAATTACTTGACTTTGATAAATCAAATTTTCCTATGAAGTTTGCGAATGATGCACACATTGACATCTCTGTCATTAGGGTCCCCACAAGACCCAAAGAGTTATATCATTTTGATTTTTTCTGAAACTGTGAGATCTAAACATTCTGTCCAATTCACCAACTTGAATTTGGTTGTGATTGAAATGAGCGTGTTAACTAAAATAAATAATCTCCAGTATACTTTTGCTTTACTAAACCAATAAGTGAATTTGTAAAGGCCATCCCTCCACATTTTTCAAAATTCAATACACAAATAATTATAATTCATGTACCCAAATACAGGGGTTGGGTGCATCAGCACACAGAAGACAGACAGGAAAACAGAATACTAAGAATTACTACACTTTTGTTCTGCATCACATAGTGGATTTAGTTAGTTTTGTTGGTGACATTTTAAAATTTTTCACAAATGATGGGCTGTCTCTCTTCTATTCCACTCCATTTGCTTTACATTAATGCACAGCCATTAAAAAACATGTACAAGCTTAATCACTGGGATGTAATATTTATATTCAAAGATTTATATTTAAGAATCCTGTCATAAGTGTGTGCGGCTGGTCCATTCTTCCTCCATATCTACTAGGCACAGGTTGCTACAATGTAAGATTCTTCACCGCTGTCATTTAACTAAGGTCAGGCTGTCTAAGTATATGGTGATGTTGATCCTATTTGTGACAGATGTCGCCAGTACCCGGCAACGTATTTTCATATGCATTGGCCATGCCCTTCCCTGAACACCTTTTGGTTGGAGATATTTAATACTACTTCACAGATCACCTGTCTATTTCACACCTTAGGCGGTCAATGCCTTATTCGGAGTCACCCTTATACCTGCTATACCAAATTATAAGAACCTGGTAGCTTTCTTAACAGTCTTAGCTAGACGTCTCATTCTTATGAAGTGGAAATCCCTGACTCCACCAACCTGTCATATGTGGATAAAGGAAAATGTGGGGCCCTTTTTTGAGTATGCAAATAAATTTACTTTTTCCTAACATACCTGACTGACAAACAACCCTTTGTGCACTTTCAGATCTGTTTTAATTACATTCTTTGTACAGATGTATGTGATTGTATACTTTAATGTGTCTTTAATAACTGTCAATGTAATAGTGACATCTTCATTTTGTATAGTTGGCCTACCTTTTTTTGTTTGTTATTGTTTATATTTATACACAAGTGGCTTGTTCATTGTGTATTTGAGTTTTGTAATACTAATAATGAGAAACTTGATACTTGCTTTCTTATAACTGCCGTTTTATGTTTAAAAATACAATAAACACATTGGGGAAAAAAATAAAAAAGAACCCTGACATGGACTGGCGACGTGTCCATGATGTACCTTGCCCATCATCCAGTGTCTGCTAAGATTGGTTCCTACTCCCCGCAACCCTGCACAGAGAAGCAGGTATAGAGAATGGATGGATTTATATTTAAGAGAAACACAGTGAGGAATATCAGCATTTATTTATTTGCTCAATAATAACACAAATACAGTGCAATCATACCTCCTCTAACATTTATTGTCAGCCACAAACATTTCTTTGATGTCAGTCAGCTTGTGTCTACCTGACCAAGTATTTCCCTGAAATGTAAAAGGCAAAATCTAGCTACTGGTGAAAGTGGCTGTAGAAGATATCAGAGACACACAGGCTATGTGCTGTCATCGTCTTCACAAAGCTATAGCACTCCAACAGCAGATTCCCCAAAGTACTGGATAAATATCTCTGGGTGGGCCTGGTAGAACTGTCCCAGTAGGCGCTTTCTCTCCTTGGCAGACATCTTGGTGTCCAGCTGGATGCTGTTTAGCAGAGCCCACAGTTCCTGGTCGGTGGACTTCTTTGTAGAGTCAGCGTGAGTCCTGCTGGAGACCTGCTGACAGAATGTATAGCCTGAAGGCCAGAGGAGAAAAAAATGTTAACAAGAAGGGGAAACTTTGTGTAAGTTCATTATTTTGGAAACTGATTGGTTTTAGCCACAACACACACAATATTGACATATCATCGTATAAGACTTAAGGGAAATGTGTTAACCTTGTAAGCACAAGCCCACTTCCAGTAGTTGGGATTCTTTTGGCCAAATATATGTCTGTATTATACTGTATTTCATTAGCTCTGTGCCTATACTCTGCAGAATGACAATAAAGATTAAACTGATCTAAATTTACTTTGCTTTCAGCTCTGTTTTGGTCTCCACCAACTCCTGAGGGAAATATCAGACTCTTTGCCTGCTAAATACTCGACTCAGTAAACCAAAGTAGCTAGTTGCTAGCTTTGTCTGCAGTTTGGTGTTGGGCAGGTAGTGTGTAGTGGGTTTAACTGCACTTATTTGAGTAGAACACAGTCTTTAAAAATTTAAAGTGTAATTTATAAGCAATAAAACACATTTCCTCAATTCCTGACGTGGTCTGGTAGGACCACTAGAGCGTAACAAATGACAACAACAAAGACAGGACATGAGATAAGGAAGGAATGTTAAAACATGTCTTATATAATGATATACTAAAGGAGTTAACAGTGAATTTTTAGAAGTGGACTTTACCTCATCGTTAACTGTTGTGGCCAATATTTGCTTAAATATGTGTTATCAGATTGAGACCATTTTCATAAACTAGTCTTCATTAAGTTAATATAGTCTGTGATTTCTAAATGTGAGATCCCTAATGGTGCAGAGGAGCCAAATCCATAAGCACCGACTTAAACTTTCAAACAGATGTGGTATTTTAATGGATCCCACATCTCCAAAGTGTTTTATGTTGGACACTGCTGTTGTATTAACACTCATTAACAGTCATTTACCAGTCACGTCGGGCTGCTTCCCCTGTACAAGGCTGGCCAGCTTGTCGCTCACGCCTTTGTGCAGAGCCCCTGGTATCTGGAGCAAAGAGAATAAAGTATTTGGGGCAAATGATTGAACGGCAGAAAATGTTTTGTCGATTCAATTACACTTGAAAAATTGTCCTTTTAAAAC
Organism: Lepomis gibbosus; assembly: GCA_029875015.1. NCBI lineage: Eukaryota > Metazoa > Chordata > Actinopteri > Centrarchiformes > Centrarchidae > Lepomis > Lepomis gibbosus. Next base: position 5,722 of record JAPMOB010207465.1, read on the forward strand.
AAGTTGCCACTTATCCTTTTCACTCAAGCCCTTACACAAATATCTGGGACAGGACTTTCTGAAATATACTTTGCAACTCAATTTGAGCAATTTGTTTACGCAACAAGGAGTTACAGCCCCACAGAATGTCAAAGCTCAAACACTTTAAAGTCGGCCTCAAACCCCTACAGAAAATCCTTCTGATAAACTGTTGGGACCAGAAATTGAATTAGAAGCGACACGTGACTTCTGCCAACTTCATACTCCAAAGGGTTTATTTCAAAACCAGACTTTTGTAGAAACAGTAGTGTTTTTGTAAGTTTGAATGAAGTGGGTCTTAAGATGACTTAAAGCTGGGGTAGACAATTTACTTCAGAAGGATGTGTGTTATATTTGTTGAAATTCTCTTTACATCCAGACAGCAATCAACAAATCAAATGCTCTGACACAAAAATGAAAATAAATCCAGTATCTGTGGCAGTAGCAGGGCTGTAATAATCATAGGCTGGAATACCTGCCTACCCACAACTCACTACGCATGAATGTGTTATGGGGGAGTGGCTTTGAAGGGAAAGGGTGGGATTTTTTCAGTTGGATCCTCTCAAAATCTAGCTGTCTCTTGCTGGTTCTCCAATATTGCCAACCCCAGCTTTAACAAGACAATAGTCAGTGAAAGGGGGAGGGGGTGTCCTGAGCTATCCTATTGGACATCTTTCTCCAAGGCACAAGTGGTATTACAACACAGGATGGGCCGGGGCCATAAATTCATAACAGGAAGCTTTGTTACACATTGATTGTGGCTGTGGAGTTTGAAAAACATGCAGGATTGTCTCAAGAAAACTGGTGTTCAGTTGCATTATGGGACAGTGTTTTTAGAGCTTGACGAATGTATTGGGCCTGCATTCCCCCTACCTTAAAAATTTCCTTTATGTTGCTGAGCATGAAGACCACCATCAGGTCCTCTTTCTCCTTTGAAAGAGCCTTGCTGAGGAGGATTGCCCTAGAGAACGACCTCTTCACTGCCAGTCTGTTCTCCATCTACAGGTTCAACAGCACATCTTCAATATCAAATTACAGAAAAACAGCAGATGGTACAGTTTTGGAACAAGCCCTTTTTTTTGATCCCACCCCTCACCTGTCTACCTGAAATACAGGCGCTCGAGTGATAACGTTCAAAAAAGTTATTTTCTTGGACATTTAAAAAAAACAAAAAAAAAAACATTATCCATTACAAAGATTCAGCCACCAGCTCTCACCTCCTTGTCCAGCTTTATCCCCTGCAGGTCACCTGCCAGAGCCATGAATGTAAGCAGCCTGCGCAGCTCGTCTCTGCAGGAGGGAGGCAGTAGCTTCAGACACAGCTGCAGAGCCTCAAGAGCTGTGCCCAACTTGGCATTCACTGGGAAGAGGCACAAATGTAAGTGATATTGAGGTTGCTCAAACATAAGGAGGAGTTTATGCAACTTGGCTGGAGAAAACAGGCTTGGTTACAACCGCAGCTTCACTTAAACTAGGACAGTGTGACTTTAAATACATGGTGAAATTAACTTTTCATATGAGAAACCACAGTTTCTGAGTCACAGTCTTAGCTCTTACCCAGCAGGTCTGTGATGGCTGTGTAGATGTCAGTCATGTGCGGGGGCAGCAGTGGAGGTCTGTCTGCCTGGCTGTAGTGTTTCACCAGGGTCCTGTACAGCAGCAGCTTACACTGGGCCAAACCACTCTGGGAGAGACAAAGCTGCTCACCAGCCTGCCCTGGAGCCAGAAAAACAGAAACTTATATTTAATAGTTAACAGTGGCAGTTGCTTTCAACACAAACCTGTCATACAACATCAAACCATTACCAAAGCTTCTTTAGAAGTGAAAAGACCAAACTCAAGTCAGGTAGTGGCACTAGCCCTTGTATGATACCAGATACCTGTCCTTGCTCTTGAGGACTAACCCCCTTATTCTGATACTCATCCAAGCACTTGCCTCCTTCTTGTGAACTACTACCAGCTGACACTTGCTCACTGCTGTCCTGATCTTGCGGGAAACAGTGAGGCAGCTCCCTGCTCAGCTCCACCACCGGCTGATCAGGGAGGAAGTCCAGACAGTCCAGAGCCGCACAGAGCCACTCGTCTTCCCTGAGGGACAAGGAGGAATACATGAAAATAAACAAGGACATTCTTCATGTACACTATATGGTTATATATTTGCTTAAGTTAGAATATTGATACTACCAAGTCTGTCTGTAAATATGAAGCTACATCCAGCAGCTGAAACAAAGGCAACAAAATTCACCTAGCAGCACCTCTAAAGCTTGCTAACTAGCGTAATCCATTATATCTAGTTTGTTTATATGTTTATTTGTATATGTAGTTGTTCTGTCCAAAAACTGAAGTGTAAAGATGGCCAGTTTTGGTTTTTAAGGTAGATTTTTAGACAGAGCCCTTTCCCCATTTCCAGTCTTTGTGCTAAGCTAGCTACCTACCTTTGTGCTACCTAGCTGCTGGCAGTAGCTTCATTTTTACAGTTTAGACACAAGTGGTTTGTTGTTAAACTATTCCTTGATCAAAACCACTGATTATTTTTTCCAACATACTGCGAGTTCCTCAAGGCCTTGAGGATTTGTCTATCCAGGTGGTTGCTGCTGTAGATCAGGTCTGGGTTACTGTGACCCAGCAGGTTTAATGGAGGGGGAGAGGATGGGGTCTGGCTGCACTGAAGCACCCCTTCCAGCATGGGGAGCTCCACTAGGTTTAACAGCCTGAGCAGAGTCTGCTCCTGCCACACCTCCTCTACCACTGGGGAGTGGAGCGCGACAAAAAAAATACTGTCATTACCCTTTGATTTAACGGTTTAGAACACATTTGGGGTTTTTTATATCAGCATAAAAATTATTATAGCTTCATTTAAAAAAAAAAAGGGAACTTACACTCCTGACTAAAACTAAATCTAAGATTAAGTTAACTAGACCTGCCTCTTCAAATTCAACCATTTGAAATATAGCCCTCATGGTTCTAAAATTTGAAAGGGTTTAGCCTTTTCCCCCCCATTTGTCAATTCAATTGGGCAATTTTGGGACGTTTACAAAACAAGTGTGCGAAAAAAAAACATGTAGGCTACATAGACAGATGAACTGTGCTATAGTGCACCCTACTGGGGGTGTTTTCTTGCCTTTCACACAGTGCATGCTAAGTGAGGCTCCAAACCCTGTGACTATGACGAAGTGTGTTGCATCTCCCCAAAAACCTAAACCAAAGGAAAAGTGGCACAAGAGGATGAAACACACACACAATGGCATCTTACATGACTTTGGTAAAACAGTGTCAGTCTGCGCTCTGCTGGGACTCAGACTGTCCACCGGAGACTTCAGTGACAGGCCGGCACTGGTAGGAGTGTCCAGTTGGTTGGCTTTTATGGATGTCTGAGTAAATCGGACAGGGGTGGACATCTGAACATGTGACCCAGTAGAACATGTCTGCTCTTCCTGCCTGGATTGCAAAACAGACACAGCCGAGAGCTGGTGACAGGCCGAAAAGCATTGAGGATTCTAGTATAGGCTAGGCGATACGACAGCAAAGATATCTAGTAGAGATTTTGCTATCTCATTTATACAGTGGCAGCTCTCCCAATAATATCTCTGCACTGGACAATATTCCAAATCAATTAACAGCACTGCACGATGGCAATCAACACATTCCTGTCTGGCAACTGTTATCTTTCAAAGGTGAACTCCACCAATTTTACACTTCATAGTCTGTTGGTGGTTGAGATGCATGGTGGGTAATACAGGCAACAGGTTTTGACAAGGAAACAGAATTTATAGAATTTTTTAAAAAAAAAGACAGACTCTCTGCATCATTTTTTTAACCTGTGCGCCGTGACTCTGGCAAGGTATTGTTAAATTGGTGGTCCTCTTTTAAAATGTATTTTTCATTCGAATGTCAAACGCATATGCAACTACAGTACACCCAGTTTTTGTGAGTCCTTAAATGTTCAGTTTTTGCTAACAATATGAGATAGGTGTTCACGTTACGGTCATCTGGAGGCTGTAGTTTGCTGTGTCGTCGGACTGCATTATACATGATGTTTTTAAATATAGATGTGTGACAGAGAGAGATACACTCAGATAAACCTCTAAAGGAGTGTATGTAATGTATGCTATGAAAAGTGATTGATTTAGACTTAATACCTGTCTGAATAAGCACTGCAGAAGAGGTTTTGGATCCCATTCACCAGCACACTTCTCTCCAACTCATCGACTGAAGGAGTACACACATCTAAAAACCTATGTGTAAAAAGACAAACCATGTTAACATATTCACAGCCATTCTGGGTAGAATGCCTTTTTTTTTTTAACTGTGTAAGAAAATGAAGGTGGCCTTATGAGTATGGTTGTATCTAACCTGTAAAGAGCACTCTTGCTGTCCTGAAACACATCCTGCTTCTTGTCTTTGCAGAAAACTTTGGTTCCCACCGCCTCAAACACATTACAGTCCAACAGAGCCTGGCACACGCACACCACTTTGTCCCGTGACACAGCACCTTACATTTTAGCCAAACAGAAGGAGGAAACGGCATTTTATTGAATGTATTTGGGTCCATAAATAAAAAGAGAGAAAGATGAGAAGACGGCCTGGGTCAAACAGATTTAGTGTAGACTTTGAGGGTAACAGAACACCACCGCATATAAAAACGCCCAGCACACACACCCTCAATGCCTCTGTCTCGATTAATGTGTTCTGCCAACACGTCCACAGCCTCTGAGCCGAGGAAACAGTCGCTGTGAGACTTGAGGTGAACTCGTCTGCGCTTCACTGTCACAGAGGACCGAAGCTGGGCGATGAGGCCACTCCACATGGAGAAAGACTGGACTGGTTTACTGGCCACTCCATGTGCTGAGAGAGAAAGGCAGAGAGAAAATCACAAGAACACACTGAATAAGTATCGTCATATATTTACAGATGACCTGTACAGGGCTGGAGGAGAGATTTATAGGAGGGTGTATAAGCAACTGTGAGGAATGACACAGCATAGAGAAGAGGAAAGGTTTGTGGAGGAAGACAGAGAAAAAGCAAAGTCTTACTAACTAAAGTCAGCAGCAGTGAATTGGGGCTTATTGTTAATCAGTAAACAACCTAAGGTCAGTTTTAGTGCGCCTAGTTAATAATAGGTGGCCAGGTTAAAAGAAAGTTAGGTGAGCAGGCCTCCATGTGCTACAGGAATCCCACCACCTCGTTGAAACGTGTAGTTTAATTAACTTACCTTGAGGACGCACACACAACTTTTCTGCAAGGTTCAGGGCCGCGGCTCTTTCTTTTATCGTGGTCATGCCTACCGAATGATCGAAAAGCAGCTGAGTAACGCTTCTTTAATTGATCATAGGTGGCGAGACAGTCAGAAGAAAGCAGCCGGTGAAACAGAGTCCGAGCAGAGGCGCCTTCAGTATGGGCAACTCCAAGATTGAACCGCTAGATGGCACCAATCGCTCAGTCACAGGAACTCTGGCGCTTGATCATGTCCCGCTGTGCTCACTCGCCTTAATAGTGGACGTCTATGAAGATTCTCAGTCATCCAGGTCATAGTTATCCAACGAAGGTTAAAGTCAAGAGCAACTGGACTTGGTTGAAAGATACTGGAAGACGTTTCGTCCCTCATCCAAGGAACTTCTTCAGTTCTGACTGACTGGAAGGGAAACTCAGTCTTAATAGTGGACCTACAAGCTGAAACATAAGGGGGGAATTGTCACTCAGCCAATGCTGCATTCAATTGATTTAGTTTGCATGCATGCCATAATACGTCTGCTCTTTTAACTCACTGAATGCAAGAATATAAAATATATTTTCAGGGCTATATTGTTTTATTCGCACTGTATTTTGGCACCGAGATCACACAGGGATACAAGAATTCCTGCATCCTCATCTGTTTATTGGCTGTGTGTGTGTGCGCGCGCGCGCGCAGGTGATGTCGGCTAAATAAACGTTTGGCATTCAGTTTTCCTCTCTCGGTGATGCAGCACAGCCAGATGTGAGCACAAATCCTGTCCGATCTTATCGCTTTAATGACCCACAGGCGGGGGTGTGATAGGGCCCATACCTGCAAGCTCTGTGCTGGGGCTGTGCAATAGGAGAAAACAGTAATGTCGAACGTTTGAGGAGCACTGTCTTAATGAAAACTGCACTCTTTTGCATGCTAATTTAAATAATTCATCTGTGCAATCTTTTAGACACTGCACATTATTAATAAATGGAGATGAAAGAAATGTTCATTTATTTATTTTGTGGATGTTGGCTATTTTAACCATTAAATTTATGTTTTTTTAACAACATTTAGTGAACTCTCTGCCAATAACCATCAAAGGTTAGCTGTTTACAAGATGGCAAAAAAAAGAAAAAAAAGAAAAGCTGAGCCCCTTCTCTTGCCACCATTTCAGTAGCATCTCTGCTTGCTGGGAAAGGTAATGTAGCTAACGTTAATGCTAACTTTAGATGAACAAACCACATTTTAGCAGACTAATTCAGTCCAAACAAAAAACATTTATCTACATAATTATTTTAAATCAATATATCTTAAAATGTACAGTATTATTTCTGGGTTCATGTTAGCATGTATGAGGCTCATGCTAGCTTAGTTTCATTCTTAGCTAGCTTCTGTTTTAGGCTAAAGTTTTGGCTAACTTGAGTTAATTCCTATAGGAAACTGGATTGTCTTTAATTTTTGATTAATTTACAAATTCTCTTTAGTTGATGTAACATGTCAAATTAAGAGGCCTCACACTAACTTATGCCAAATGTATTTGTAGGCTAAGTTAACATTAGCAGCTAAAACTGCTAATTGCCGCTTAAGAACATTAAGTTAAGTTAAAGCTGGACAAAAAACATTAAGGTAAGTTAATGTTAATTTGGAAACTGTCTTCACCTGATAAAAGAGTCAAATATGTAACTTTATGAATTCAAAGAAACAAGGGATAACTCAAACAATATGGCAGCGTACAGTTAATTTTCCAGATACATTTTAAAATACACAGTAAAGTTAATAATACCCGTTTTCAAAGAAAAACTTAGCATTTAAAGAGCTGGATACTTTGCTTTAGTTGCAAATTGGATAGACAAACTGTATAAGAAAGGTTAGTAGCTATAAAGTGTTTATTGATAAATTGTCAACCACCTACAGTATATCATCATTAAGACTCCAGCATGCTGTGGTATTAGGCCTTTTTCAACATGGACATTCAGGCTTGTGGTAGCTGGAAAAGCACAGGTGTTTCTAATAACATTAACGTGTGTCCTTAGTGTCCTGCTAAGCCATGAGAGTGTTACAGTGAGCCAGCATACAGTACAGGACCCTGAACCTGAAGCAGCTAAATGAAATTCACCCATCATTTATTATGATTTGTTCACTGGGACTTTTCCCACTGTTACATGATTAAATGTCTTCAGTAAGCTGTACTGTGATTACTTGGGAACAATCTCATGGCTGTAACTTTATTTTTCCTCAGTGTCTGTGTTACTGAACAGTAACTAACATAAGTCATCAAAAGGTAATACAGACATGATGCTTGATAGAAAAGTTCCCATTTAATGGATGGCAGTTCTTTTAATTTGTCTTTTCATGGCTTGGGGATGGTGGTTAATACCTTAATACTCCCTCACTCACGGTCACACACACATTCGCAGTGTGCACATGAGACACACGTATCACTTTGACACACTAACACACGTTTGCACATCCCCTCCCTCCTCCGCCTAGGGTCACACTGTCATTTTATGATAGTAGCCAATTCCAGCAGGGATCATTTAATTCTCCAACATGATTGATACCAGCACAGGTTAAATGGGAGAAAAAGGGTCTGTTCTATTAAGAGATCAGTGGCTAGTGGAGACCTCCCACTTAAATAGTCATATTTTCCCGTAGGTGTGTGTTTGCGTGTATGCAGTGTATGTGTCACTCAGGTTCTTGGTTATGTTGAGGGGACAGAGACAGTGGCAGAGTACCATCCACAGGTCAAATTAAATAACCTAGATAATTTAAAAAGCATTGACAGTGCAATTTGTCCATTCAGTGTTATTGCTCTGACCCCTATTAGTGTCAATGGGCTGGTTCATTTTAACCTAGATGGCTTATCAAGGTGTTATCCTCTCACTGCCATGGAAGTGGTGTAGAACAAAGAAAGAAAAAAGCCTAATGGTCATTTCAAAGCCATTAGGTTAGATTGTAGTGATTGAGAAACATTACGGGGCTTTAATGTGCAAGCCTATTATTTCTAATAAAATCATTTAGCAGTAAAAATTGCAGATGAGAAAGTAATTAAAAGCGTATAAGTGGAAAAGCAGAGTGTTACTGCTTATTAAACAGCCAATTCTATTAACCTTTTTCAACAAAATGTTTTTTTTTTCTTGATTAACAGGCAGCAGAGGCCCAGTGGGACCTCGGTCTGCCCAGAAACGACTCGATGGCTCTCAGTGCAGACTCCGGGACACCCCCCGCCCACACCACTGTAAGTAACGACTACTGACAGTAGAAGACAAAGCAAAGAAGTTTATCAGCTGATTTGTTTATTCATTTAAAGATTAGATTAGAAAAAGTGTGTGATATAAATAATGACTAGATATTGTATTCATCTCAGTTTTGTTTTCAATAACAAGACATGGAATATTTTTTGCGTGTTTTCTGATATTTATATATTTTTTAAAACAATGCACTTATTAAAAACATTCATTTTGCTATGCAGGTTGGAGGACGTGCGTTGGGGCATGAGTTGTCTATGCCCAGCGCTTGCTGTCAAACAGAAAATGGAAGCAACATCTTACTGCAGTTGTTGGAATTTAAAACCCATCTACTTGAGGCTGTAGAGGAGCTGCACATTCGGAGGGTAAAGTAACACCACAGTCTGCGTATATAAAATGTTAGTTTTAAGGTAATGCAGCTTCAAATTTCAGGACTTATAAACATGAGTTCTGACTTAATGTCTTTTGGCCATTTAATTTTCTAGGTACTCAAACGTTCAGGTTCAGGCAAACTACTAGACATCTATAAACACGCTTCAATTTGCATCTATAGGATCTTCGGTGTCCTATCCCCCAAAAAGGGATGCAGCCATGTTGCTTTACCCGTATGTCTGGTTTATACTTCCCAGACTTCCCAGCATGAATTGTTTGAGAGTTAAAACACTTCAGAGATCGTTCTTTTTGTGGTTTAAAAAAATACATGATTGAAAGTAGTGTGTGTCTTTAATACATGTTAAGTCACAGTTGTTTCTTGTCATAATAACGAAAACACCCATGGTGAAGGATGATATTGAATGCCGTCCCTCCCCCCTGATGAAAGCTTACAATTTGATAAAGTTGTTGGAAGCAGCGTCACATGATGTCTGAACTGACAACTAAGAAAAATGGACATAGAAAGCAAATCTCACTATGACATTTGTCAGTGTTGTTGGTGCAGTTTAATGAACTAGTTTGCTCAAGTTCAGCTGACCTAACTCAGCTGGTTGACAAAATCTGTGTATTGTTTTGAACATTGCTTACTTCCTGTGTTCTTCTGCGTCACATCACTATTTACTGAGAAGATCTTAGACACTTCTCTCTCTTTTAATTGTAATTTTGTTTAACATAGTGGGGAGTTGCTATAATTGTGTCCTTAGAGGAAGCCAGCTGCCCTTTTGGACCATCTGGACAAGAGCCAGCTAGGTTTAATGCACATTGCATCAAGATGGGGGTCACATAAGCCATTTGGCCCCTGACCAATAAGTAGAAAGGAAATTTGTAAAAGAAATGAAAATAAATAATGCTTTCCACCCTCCAGCAAGTACTTTCAACCTGACAGCACATTCTGAGTGTGCTTAAGGGTTAGGAGAGCAAAGATGAGATGTTGGTCGTTTGTTGCCTTTAGTTTTTATTGTTATAGTCATGTTAACTGGGACACAAACATAAGATGGTCTATCAGTCGGGTCGTCCTCAGGCGCTGCTGCCATCAAAGTAGCACTTGTGTCGTTCACGGGGTGGAGAGGTTGAGAAGCGAGAAGGATGCCAAAATGGTGCCGGACATTCCTCAGCAGGTCAAATTCCAATGGGTTTGTTTTCTTTCTTCTTCTTTTTTTTAATACAGTACAACCCACCGCTTTGGCTGGTGAGAACGTGGTATACTGGTAGACTTAACCCTAAATGGGAAAGCACAACATTTAGGGAAATATGTAGTTAAAGTTGAGTGCGTATGACATTTAGTATGAGCTGAGGAGCCTTTTGCATTATGCAAATAACCTTTGATTACTCAAAGTGTAATTGAAGACATGATGGAAAACTTTAAGATAAACTGTGTCTAACTTCTTCCAACTAAACTATGAAACCATCGCCTTTTCATGCACAGATACTTTGTTTTTACGCCCAGTAAAAGTCATCCATTCAGAACAGCAATAAAAAAGTAAAGAGAAGAAAAACCACGGCAAATAAATAACGTTTAGCAATATATAAATTAAAAGATTTTAGTACCCTCAGCCCTAAATTGATCTGCAGGTGTCTATTTTGATTTACATGGATTACCAGGTTTAGTAAAGCTTTCTAGTGTCAGATATAGACTCACACAATGACACACACACGCACACACACACACACACACACACACACACACACACACACACACACA
>JAPMOB010207471.1:0-13931 GCA_029875015.1 Lepomis gibbosus
GGTTCTCTGGGCGCAACGTGGCGCTCACCTGTTCCCGTTCTCGCCTGCCTGCTAAACTCTGTCGCCGGGGAGAGACGAGGAACAAGAGAAGCTCGGGTGCCTTTCAACTAGCGATTATGTTGGCTAAGGCAGAGTCATGTTTCTTGGTAGCCAATCAGAGCCAGTGTTTTTACACACATGCCAGCACACGCGCCACACACACACAACAGTAACGCAAATAGTTACTTTCCCTGGTAACGAGTTACTTTTATTACAGAGTAATTCAGTTTCTAACTCAGCTACTTTTTGGAACAAGTAGTGAGTAACTATAACTAATTACTTTTTTCAAGTAACGTTCCCAACACTGTTCATGAATGAGAATAAAAAGTTTTTTTTAGGTGTCTGAGGCTGGATGAAAACCTAGCAGTGTGTCTGAGCCTGCCCAAGCATACAAATGTGTGTCAACCATCTGTTAAAGCCCTGTTTAGCAATGCTCTTGGCTTCTCCTGTGGGTCAGACTTGCATCAGGGTGATTGGACATCTCTGCGAGGTGAAAATTGCTGTAAGAGCTGCAAAGGGATTACCTTATTTACATTTGAATTGCAATTGTTCATGTGTAAAACTGTTACTTGATAACAGCAGATTTGAAAAGAAACACTGGATCATTTGCATGCATATGACATAAATTACCAAAAGAATTTTTTCTACTGGGCTTTCGACCTCCCCACCTCTTTATTTCAATGGTCTTGATTACATGCCAAAATTATTTTAAAAAACTAATGTGTATTTCCATTTTGTTCCCTAGCGTTACTTCGGCTGTGTCGATGTGTAAGTTAATCTTAAAGACACTGTAATTAAAGACACAAACACCTGCAGAGACTGCAGGAGATGGAAGACGTTAAGTTAGTAACATGAATTAATGTGACAAGAATGCATACAAAAGGAATTACAATAATCTATCCTAAAAGAAACAAATGCGTGGACTAGTTTTTCCGCATCATTTTGAGATATGCCAGTGCTCCCTGATTGATTGAAGATGGAGTGATAGGGCTGAGGTGTGCAAGCCAATCCAAACTATCTAGAGTCTGAAATCCACAAACAGCATTCTGATAGGTGTTGTTTTTCTTAAGGTGTGTGAGGGCTGAGTGGAGGGCAGTGGAGATCTGCCTGAATTCTTTGTGGCATACTTTCAACAAGGTTGAGACTTTGGTCCATATTAACATAATAGCACCACGCAGTGACTGCAGATATGTCAGCTGCACATCCATGACTCGAATCTCCCATTCCATCACATCCCAAAGATGCTCTATTGGAATGAGATCTGGTGACTGTGGAGGCCACTGGAGTACAGTAAACTCATTGTCATGTTTAAGAAACCAGTTTGAGCTGATTTGAGCTTTGTGACATGGTGCATTATCCTGCTGGAAGTAACCATCAAAAGATGGGTATACTGTGGTCATAAAGGGATGGACATGGTCAGCAACAATACCCAAGTTGTCACATTTAAATGACCAGGTGACACAAAGTGTGCCAAGAAAATATCCCCCACCACCAGTCTGAACCGTTAATACAAGGTAGAAATACAAGCTTTCATGTTGTTTATGCAAATTCTGATCCTACAATTTGAATGTTGCAGCTGAAATCGAGACTTATCAGACCAGACAACATTTTTCCAATCTCTATTATCTAATTTTGGTGAGCCTGCACGAACTGTAGCCTCAGATTCCTTTTCTTAGCTGACAGGAGTCACATCCAGTGTGGTCTTCTGCCTCTGTAGCCCATCTGCTTCAAGGTTCGACGTGTTTTGTGTTCAGAAATGGTATTGTGCATACCTTGGTTGTACCGAGTGCTTGTTTGAGTTACTGCCTTTCTGTCATTTCGAACCAACCTACCCATTCTCCTCTGACCTCTGACATGAACAAGGCATTTTCGGCCAAACACCTGCCGCTCACTGGAGATTTTCTCCTTTTCAGACCATTCACTTTAAACCCTAGAGATGGTTGTTCATGAAAATCCCAGTAGATCAGCAGTTTCTGAAAGACCAGCCCATCTGGCACCAACAACCATGCCACGTTCAAAGTCTCCCTTGGTCTCCCATTCTGATGCTTCGTTTGAAGTTCAGCAAGTTGTCTTGACCACGTCTACATACCAAAATGCATTGTATTAACAAGCTATTTGTGTAGGTCTACCTAATACAGGTGTATCTAATAATAAAGTGGCCGGTGAAGCTGAGCTTCGACTGAAATTAATAGAATATTTATATGTAGGGATGTTTGTATGATTTTTATAATATTAACTAGAACTGCAAGCAGCCCCCCGGTGCCCACTGCGCCCCTGGCCCCGCGAAGGCCATGTGAGTCGACCCGGGTGCCCCGCTGTGGCTTCAGGGGCCTGTGGCGAATAAATGTCCAGAGTTTGAAATTAAAGGGACTTGCGGTCACGCAGATATAAAATGAATGTATGTCACTAGGAGTGTTATTTGATATAAGATTAATAGCGCCACCTAGAGATATATTGACACCAAATTCCATACAGCCCTTTGCGAAATCGTGCCACATAATTCCAAGTTTTGTGTTGATCGGCCATTCCAAAAGTTATGATGTGATTTCCGTTTTTTAGTGTTTTGTGGAAACAATTGTTAGCTTATAATTGGATCAATTTTTTGCATATCAATCAGGGGAGGTTTGTATCAGGTTTGAGATGGTCCAGAGATCCAGAGATGGTCTGTGCCAAGTTTGGTGTCGATCGGACTTGCAGTTTGGGAGGACTTAATTAAAATAGGTCAATGTCATGGCACGAAGGCGATTTACTTGCACCAAATTTTGCACAGCCTGTCAGGAGGTCATAGCACATAATATACTAAAATTTGGTGTTCGTCAGCTATTCCAAAGCTAAGATATGACATCATTTCCTGTTTTTAGCGGGTTTTTTTGCAAACTATAATATATGTATATTATTGGAACATTTTATGCCTATTGTTCTGGGGAGCACAAGACTGATCGGCACACTAACCCAAAAGCCATAACTGAATTTCAGGAATTCTGTTATGCAGTATAGAAAAGTTAAATACTAGATTTTTATGAAGTACTTATATTTTTATATGAGTTAAGGAATAACAGGCTGAAATACTTTGGTTTCTTATTTTACAGTTAAAAATGTCTAATGTTCGTAGACTAAACCAGTTCAGTTAACAATCCATAAAAATCCTGTTTGATGTGTTATCTGTATGTGTTAGGCAATTAATTGTTCTTTAAATAGGCAAGTTAATCTTTTCCTTAAAAAGACAAATACAGCTTTTATTCGTAGGAGTTTATTGATGGGGAGGAACAAAACATTTACTGGGTACAAGCCTACTCAAGATTACAGACATCATGGAGCATAAATATTTTTCTTTAAATTCAAATTGAAATATACAATATGTACAATACACAAAATTGTGTAGCAGTGTGACAAAGTTATTCTAAACTAGCCAGGTTACTAACTGTCTCTGTACATTAATTAAATTAGACCTACACAGAAAACACACACATTTGGTTCAACACCGGTGTCCTCCGATCTACTCTGCCTGTTAGTCCTGCCCCTTAACCAGTCACAATTTTAGAAACGTGACAGGCATCTACATGGACGAATCGGAGGCCTCTCCTAAAATAAACATCTTAGTCTGTCACACCTCAGGGTCATAGGTTATCCTCTTAAAGTGACAGAGCCTAATATGAGAGCACTTGTATGCTGTTATTCACCTTTTAACTAAAACCCAGGGGTTATATAATATAAACAATATATAGCTTTTTATGCATATGCTCCTTGCCGGGGGGGGGGGGGGCCCTGTCCTCCCCCTAGAGGTAGAAGTGTGCAGATTTTTCCGCCTGAGTTACTTAAAAAACAGTTAAGCAATAATCACTAAAATTAATAACTGTAATTACAGTGCATACAATCAGGCGACATAAAAATTGGGGATTGCTGTGACCTGATAAAACAAGACAAAATAAAGAAGATGAGCAGGTCGGCGTTGTAGAATATCTATGCTGCACCAAAGTAAAGTTATGTTTAGTAAATTATTTCACAACTTTTATTAAATGTACCTCAGACTCAATACCGAGGTCCGGACCTTGGTGACCCCAATCGTGCTTACAGGCCATGTATATCACGTGTATTACATAGACATATGGAAACACAATTATAGTCAAAAGTCTCTTTACTATTATATATAATTGTAAATTATGTAACACTGTAAGTCAATAAGCCTTCCCAGATATTATTCAACTCCTGACAGGGTTTTTGTAGAAACATTATACTGGGGCTAAACTAAGAATACCAGTCCTCAGAAAAAAAAGGCCTTGGACACAGCCTGTACTGGAGAGCAACTACAAGATGAATATAATCTTGAAAAAAAGCTAAGGCGTAGAAATATAATCAAGGATTTCTAATTCACATACAGATGAGAGCAATGCATTTCTCTGAGCTGAGCCTGATGAAGAGCTAAATCTCCAGTAAAAGTGCTTTGTTGTTTACAAAGTCTTGCTGTCCTATCAGCCTTCCTGCTACTTGATCGCACTCATCCCTCCCAAGACAAATGGATGCACATCTTAGAAAGTTGATTACTCATCTTCTTCAAATACACTTGTCAACTCACCTTCATGATATTTTTGTGGTGGAGGACTTTGTTTGCCCCAGTAATGCTGCTAGTGGTGTTGTTTGGGGTAATAGCCATTGATGGGATCTGCTGTGGCAATTTGGTCCAGTCTAAAAAGAATTCAAACACTTGACTGTACAGGCAGACAACATCTCCCAGTATATGCAGACTGGAACCTCTTCTTGGAGTGGCAATACCCAAAGAAGTGACACGGGCCCTGTCTCATTTGGGCCAGCCACTTGCAAAGCTAAATTGGGTGGCAGGTAAAGATGGTTACCCCAGGCTGAGAAAACGGGGTCCTGAGATGTGGAGTCTAGCAAGCAATTATTAATAATCTCTATCAACATACTGTTGCTATTCTGCTGCTATTGCTAAGGGCCATTCTGTCTTTGCAGTTACAGCTATTGGTGCTCTCAATACTCAAACTAATGTTGTCACTTGAATTAGAAATAATAAGTCTCACAGCTCAGGAGTCACTGTTGTTCCATTAGCACAATCAGTACAGTAATAATAATGACTTTATTTTTGTTTTAAAAAGGTGGCAGCCAACACCTTGTCGTCCCCCCAGCACACAGGAAACTACACACACACTCTGTCTTCTCCTCAACATGCCCCCAACTTCAACTTGCTGTCCCCCAGCCACCAGCCAAACTACGCCACCTATAAAGAGGGCTACAACGTTTACGGCATTGAAAGCGTCAAGATCTAACACGGGTAGGAGAGTGATGATTGATGGCTAAAACTTTCCTCACCTCACAGTCATAGACAATGATTAGACAAATAACTGTTAATTGGTATTAATTCATACCATCAAACAACTACTCAAATAACCTTATAGTGTTGCACAGCAGCTTCAATGGCAAAGTTTTATTAACCTTCATGATTCCTCTTTACTTGTCTTTGTACGTTCTTAAGCAACAATCAGTGAAACTCAGTGAAACTCAGCATTTCCTGAGATAAAACAGCATTAAAAATTGAAACTGAGCGAAACAGAGAATAAAGTACGACTTGACTATTATATAGGAAATGTTTAGGCATGGATTGAAAAATGAGATCTACCACTGCAATGACCATTAAGGCAAACATTGTTTGGAATGTTAACACCAAACGAATAAAATGACACTTATCAGCCCAGTTCTGATAACAGTATGATTTCATTAATATGCACATAATTTGTTTGCTTATTAAATCATCACAATAATGAGACAAAGTTGCCATTGAGGTTGGCTGGCATTGAGTGGTATAATGTTCAGGACACGATGTGAATGCAGCAGTTTTTCTTGATGAACAATAGTAACATCAAGACCATAATGGAGTCTAGATTGACTTTGCATAACAGGTATCTAGTCAAAACTGTATATGGCTGTGATACTCTTTCCCTTTGTTCACTCATTACCCAACACCTCGTTCACCTCCTCTATTTTTCCTCACCGCTTCTCTCTACCACTTCTCCTACCATCTCTGCATGCGCCTGTACTCTCTTCCTCTCTCCTTGTCTTCTCACCCACCTCCACTTTTCCTTTTTTCCTTTTGTCCTTCCCTGATTCTCCATTGTTTACCTGTTTCTCCTTTTCCTTTCTTACTATTTAGCCAATCATCCTCTTCAGTGGACTGACTCATTGGCCAATCACTTTCATATGTCTTAATGTCAGCTTTTCGTTAGGCAGCCCCATGATTTCATTTTGAAGATGGGGTGGTTTGGACTGGTAGTATTATCAAACACTCTACGCCTTGGTTTAACAAATTAAAGTCTAATTCCACTGTATTGCTGTGTTAAATACCACTGCTCCCTTTCACTCGTTTTACTTGGTACAACACATCCAGTATGGGATATCACACCCTGCACAGCCTGATTGAAGACACCTCTGTTCATACCTTAAAGGCAGATGACCTGTGGAGACATAGGAGGCCCAATCTGCACATTTATACTTAAGTCACCACAGTCATTGATCACTTCTTACACTCTTCACTTTAGAACCCCTGACCCTACAGAGTTAGCTTGCTACAGCTAGTTTGCTCAATATTTCACTAGCTAATATGGGACCTGGCTCAGAATCAGCTTAAATGTTCTAGTTGGCTCTAGTCTGGTTCTAGGTTTCTTTGTGTGAAAAGGACCAGCACAAAACCAGTCCTGTCTGCCTGGTCATTATAGCTGCTAGGAGAGCATTGGTGGAGCTCTAGTTGTGCCTTTTGTCGTCAGTGGATCATGTTTGTTCGACTTTTCTGCAATTAGCTCTGTTGACCATATGGAAAATGTGTAGGGGTTAACAACTATTAGGAACCCCCTGCTTCTGTTACCAGTCTTTGTCATGGAGTTGACTTTACTATAAAATAAACTACCAAACTGTGTCGCAGAATTTTGATTTAGATGGAACTAAAAAAGTGGGTTTGGTCAATCTAACATATATGGAGCCATTTTTGGCTTACATATACATTTACATTCTTCTTCTCAAGAACTTTACCATAACCAGGTGGTTTTCGACAGTGCAGCTACAAAAAGTTTACCAGGAGCAGAAAGGCTCCGTCAGGCCCTTTGTCTAAGTGCTTCAGACTTCTTAGGTGATGTGTCTGGTTAGCTTTGAGGGCAGATTGAGGCTGCTTTTCGGGATTAGTATATACCACCCATATTATATGTGTTGTACTGAGTGAATCAACAAAACGGGAATGCAATGAGGACTATAATGTCTGTTTCTTGAAGGACAGGAAGGAGGTATACCACCAAACTGCCTCAGGGCTGGGCTTTGTTGAGTGGTAATCAAACTGAGGAATTCAACATGCAGATGGGGCATAACAGGCGTTGTCTCACATATATCACCACAGATCTTCAGTTAAACCACAATATGATGTGATATCATATACACTATGTATTGTATTTTGTACATCTCTGCCAACTAAAATCATTTAGTTTACATTTTTTTCTTAATTTACCTGAGTCAGTGAAACAAAAGCTCATTCAAGCATAAGACGCTGTAGCAGCATCAGTCACCATAGCAACATATTCTTAACAAGGAGTTAATGTTAAGCTGATGATACACAGAGCAACTTTTAGAGCAATCGTGTAGGGCAACATTGCCGTCAAGGGTAATGAGTAAAGATTATTACCGTAATCTCCTTCCCCCACCAACACAAAGTTGCCCTGTCTATCATCAGCTTAAGACGTTTCTTTCCTACAAACCAGAATCCATTCTAACATAAAGTTGTTGTGCTGTTGTTGTTGTTTTCTTCAAATGTCTCTCCACACTGCAACAAACCAACATAACCTGACGCTTTGTTTTTACACATATTCTCCATGCATTTGTTATATCATGCTACAGCACGTTTTGCTGCATGCAGTTGCTTTAGGAAATTTTGTTGGTTTTCAAAATAAGTAATTTAATTTCTCTCTCTCTTTCTGAGTGTGTGTACATATATGTTTATATAAAGACAAATCTAATGCTTATGGTAGAGTACCTTATACTAAGATTGTATGGACATTTATTTTTGAATAATATAGAGAACAGAAAAAATCTACACAGTTACCACATTGCAAAGGGCTGCAGAAAGAGTGGGCAATGTGGATAAGTGTGTAAATATTTTCATTCGATTTGGACATTTTTGAAATGATATGTGTCATTGCAAAGGGTTCCAATGTTAAGGTATATGTACGTTTTTCTGTCTTTGCAAGTTATTTTGAAATCTGTTGACAAACAATCCAGTGTCAAAATAACTTTCGATACACTTTGGCCAGTGCATGTATGGTCTGAGCAATGCTTTAATAAACCAAAGTCAGCAGTATATATAAAAGCACATTTTTAGATATAGGAACTAAATGCTAAGAGGCTACCTTGTGTGTTATAGAGAAATAAACAACAATAATTTATGGTTTAAGGGGGAATTACGCACTAGGAATATTTCAACTGCTAGCTGCAGCGACTATTTGCAGCTCTTCTCTGTGTTTTTTCACCTGATTTCAAGATGAGATGCTATTTCTTTTGTTTAAGACAATAGTCCAGAACCAAATTCTTAGATATTTGGCATGTTGGGAATATGTTCAGAACTTCTAGTTTTAGTTTGGCTGATTTGTGTGATAGACATATATAGAACACTATGAAGTAATCTCATTATCTCGTTTTTTAACAGCACATCTCCAAACTTTCATGAAAAACTGTAAAAGTAATTTATTTTAACATTTGACACACAACGTTTTGAAGCCATCCTCTTATTCTGAATACTAATTTACAACACTTATCTCCAGTGTGCACGAACTGTATCTGGCAACCTGCTCTATTGACAGGACTCTGCATGGATGGATAAACTGTCATTTGTCAAGAAATAGTTAGCAAGTATAAGTCCCCCTAAAACCACAAATTGCAAGTTTTTAAATTTCTGCTAGACATTTCTCCCATTTCACTCTCCGTGGAAAGCAAACAAGCATATTTCCCAAAATAATAAACCATAATTTTCAATTAAATTTTCTCACAGATGGTCTACCAGAAGGAGCTCTTCTAGTTTTGGTGATTAAACGTGCTTAACATATTTTTTCCTTGTACAGATGAAATTCACAGATGCAATGCGCTCCAAAGCTCGTCTATCCATCACGGGATCGACCAGTGAGAATGGTCGTGTACCTGTGGCTTACCTCCGTCCAGGATTACCCATGAGCCTCAGCATGACTGATCTTTCTTGACCACGCCCAAGCCAGTGCCTTACAGCCAGTCGACACACACCCCCTCTTCCCCTCTGAAAATGAATGGAAATGCTCGTCATCTCCTTCGGTGACCAATTACCACTCACCATGGGTGATCTGCCCCAGTTTTCAATCTGAAGCCAAACATATCTCTCTGAGGACTCCTGATCTAGCTCTTTAACATCTAGACTAGAAAGACTGGACACCACTTGGCTGTCAGGCTTCAGCACAGACCTGCCCACCTATGAAGTGAATCGCTTGACCATCAGTAAAAAAGATGGCTGGTCATTCATGAAGAACAATCAAGCACAGTGGACAGTTTTCTAAACAAACACATCATTGTTTCATAGATTTTTGTCATGGAGGCTCCTCTTGTATAGAAAATAAGGAAAGTAGTGATGCAATAACAATATTAATCAGGGATGTGATCACGAATTGTGGGTATAAAATCTGAATCTTGTTAAAAATTTGTGCTATGGACGAGACAGACGTCCTGAGAAATCACATCCATGAAAAAGTAGTAATTGTGATAACAGATAATGATAATGATATTATTGTTCCTAATTGTTTTTGCTTATTCTGCCTGAAAATTTCTAATTAGTAGAGACTTCTACCAGACCCAAGAGATGCATGGACTGGTACACACACACACACACACACACACACTTTACAACACACATACACAAAACCACCAGTAGAAGAACACGTGCTATACACAGGGATGGCCAAAAACAAGTCCAAATATATGGTTGATACAAAAAAATCACAGTTTATCACAAAGCTCCTTTGTGTAGAAAAAGAAAGGAAAGTTCAAGGCACTCTTTTGACAAACAATAAAAAGTCTTTATTCAGATGGCTATTTCATAGCGGTGAAATTCTAAAAATATAGACAATGCTGGTGCATGTTAAATAGAACTGGGTAACAACCCGTCATTCAGCTACAGTACTGTGTGTCTTTTTAACACTAATGCTAAATGCCCAGTGTTACTGTAGTTGGGCGCAGGAAAGAAGGAAAGACTTGAAGATAAAAATATAGTATGCTCCAAAAACACACAATCCTACAGTTCCCATAATGCAACTCAGCAGTGTTACTTCATGTGACTCTTTCTGACTGGTAAATGCGTACATCAAACTCTAGTCTATGGCCCTATAGTTTGTTGCACAGGCTTTTTGTTATATATTTATACATGTCTTATCAAAACACAGTATGCAGTACATTGCAATGGTGGCCTGAGACCTGGAGAGTGTTTGATGTTTGGAGGTCAAAGAACCCAGCCTCAATCACATTTTGATCATATGTTTAGACTTTTGTTATGTTTCACATGGCCTATGCAACTGTATTTGAGGGCCTATTCGACCATCACATGCCTTTAGCACGTTCTGATTATGATGCTGTCTGTTGCATCCTGGAATCTTATGAAACATTATGAAATTTAGAGAAAATTAGCTGACTCTAACTCAACCACTACCACTTTTAATTTTGATCTCCACTTTCTCTAGGATACTGTTAAAGGATGTAGATTGAACAAATCTATAATTTTTGTCACATACAATAAAACACAGACTCAAGACATCAAGGCCTTAAAGGGCATTTATTGAAGCTAACTGGGACTAGCTTCAGTAAAACTTGGCCTTATATGGAAATCCACTATTCATTAAATTAAATTAAACAAGATAATTAGAAAGAATGTACTGTAAATGAATGGCTGAAAACACAATCTAAATTTCTTAGAGATCCAGACAAGTTTCTATCCTATTAATACCCAACCAACCCTTTTTATCTTCCAAGATTTAATGAAACGATCAAAGTCATTGAAGTAAATGTAGTTTTAGTTTGACTGAGGATATCAACAGTATGAGATAATGTGACATCACTATAAACATAGTAATCCAAATACATATGAGAAAAACTGTCCATCCCTGTCTATTATCAGCACATAAATATAGTAACATAGACACAAATAAACATCCCAATATGCCTCTACAGTACATGAGTACACACTGAAATAAATTGTCACCTGTGAAACACAATACCCTGACGTTTGCACGTGCACATGCACATAGTATTGTTATATGAGTTCTGAAGCCAACTGGACGATGTGCCAAACAGACTGAGAACCAATCAGAGCTCTCCGTGCTCAGCCAATGGCAGCTGCTGATAGTAAAACCTGAGCCAGCAGGAGCTCTCACTACTGTGAGGTGGACAAAAAAAAAACTGTGAACAAAAACCTTCCTTTTAAGAAATATACTGCACTGTTGATGGCAACGACAATAAGAAGACTGAAGTCAAGGAGGACAAAGAGGAATGAAGAGAACGTTTGCATGTCACTTTGAGTTTTTTCTTTCAGATGAACTTCAGCCTGAAGCTTTGTGCCTGGCTGCATTTTAGTGTTTAATAATGATAGTAATAAGAATAATATTAACAATATTAATTACAGTATTAGTGTGGTTCTTGTTATGTATAGTGTATGCTTTTAAGAACTCAAGTCTGCTATTTTCTTTCACCAGGAAGCTGTTATTTGTGCTGCTAGTTAGCTGAAAAGCTTCTCACAGAACATGATAAATGTCCAAGATGTGATATATGCCAGGTAAAGTGAAGTTGAAAATGTCAAGGTATCTGCTTCCATTTCTTCTCATGGACTCATATCACTTTTGCAAAGGACCACATGTGGTAATTATCTTGAGATTTTCATGGCGTTATAATCAAGTGATGATTTACCATAAAATGGCTCCCAAACATGTCAACCACTGAGAGAAATGTGAAAATTATCACTCTTCACTTCTGACTTTGCCTCCATTTTCTATTAAACTCATTAATTTTGTCCAGAATCTTGTATTTATAACATTTCCATATATTAACATATTAAGATTGTTAGGTTCTGTACTCAGTATATCAGTAGTATTAGTATTTCAGTGTATTTTTAACATGTCTGCACTTAAAATGTCTTTTTTTTAAAACACACCCAGAGACATTAAATGACACCAACAAAGGCTGTCCTCAGATGATAAACAACTGCATTTGTCATTTGTTCAAATGCCTAAAAAGACTAAGCTATATTAACAATGAACTGTGGTCGCATGAATTATGACTTGTCTGTCTGGAATAGCTGAGTCATGAAGTCGTTTTAGAGTTGGAATGCCTTGTGGAGGAGGTGGGGTGGATAGAGGGTCAACAAAGCCTGTGACATAGAACAACTTGCCCATACACTGGTCTCTTACCCTTGGTTACCAACGTTTTTGTGCCTAAACTTAACTTTGAAAGACAGTGCACAGTGGAGCAGCACGTAACCCTAGCATCCAAGTTAGGTGCTTAATAATTACAATAATTAAAATCTGAATTTATGGGATACCTGGTATCCTATATATCTTCTCTGATATTTTCTGCCATGCTTTAGGTTTTAGAGTTAGAGCACAGTGGATATTGAAAGACGCACAAATTAACTGGGCATCTAATCTTATGCAGAAGACCAGAGTCTACAACCTGTTGAAGATCAACAGTTAAAGTTCCACTGGGGAGGTTTTTTGTAAGCCAATAAAGTTTCTGTTAACTGAATGCATTTTGTATATCCTTGAGGTCGAACAAACATTTCCTTCCTATTGAAACATTTACAAAGGAGAATTTTTTAAAATGTTTTGAAACATGGTTTTAAAACATGGTTTCAAGGCAGTCACAGCCTTGCTTCTGCACTTCTTTTTTTTCTTTTAATTTAATTTAATTTAATTTAATTTAATTTAATGGTTCGATGAAAATGGTAAATAGAGAGGGGGAGAGTGGACATCCAGTACCCCTGTGTAGTATGAAGCTTTTTGATGTTAGTCCATTGTTGATGATGGTGGCTGATGGTGTGGTGCATATCTTAATCCAGTTAATAAATAATTCCCCAAAACCAAATCACTCTAATGTGGAAAACAGAAATTTCCGGTTTACCTTATCAAAAGCCTTTTCAGCATCTAGTGTAGTTATAATGGATTTTGCTTCTTGTAATGATAAGTAATGCATTAAGTTAAACAGTCTGCGTGTGTTACTGTCTTTGATGAAACCAGTTTGGATGGATTATGGATGCGATGACTTTTTCTACTCTGCTAATGATTTGCTAATGTTTTTTATATCTACACTAATGAGGGATAACTTGATGGTAAAGTTGGATCTTGCTTCTGCATTTCTGTTTGTAAACTTCATGTCATGTGAAGTCACCCTTAACACAGGAAAACAGATATCTTGGCAGGCGCCCAGCCATAAGCAGGTTAACTCAAAGATTTAATCAACACAACCACAAAACTGGAAAATATTACAGGGATGTGATAGGCAGGTAGAGGTCAAAACCATGATAGCAGTCCATAGGAAACACCAAGGATAAGAATGAACACTGGAACACCTGTTGAACACACTAATATAATCCAAAAGGGGAGTTATTGATGAGGCACAATGGTAAAACATGAGCAGGAGCACATTACACAGTCAGGAATTGAAAGAGAAAGCACTTACCAAAAAACAACAACAGCAAAATTACCAACCCAAACCCAAAACCATCACACAGAAACCTCTTGGAGGTGATGAGGATGGGGTCCTCTAGAGAGTTCAATTCAATTCAATTCAATTTTATTTATATAGCGCCAAATCACAACAACAGTTATCTCACAGCGCTTTTCATA